>SPNW01000002.1:0-248950 GCA_004918325.1 Wallemia hederae
CCGTCCAGGGATTCCTTTTTGCGTTCTTTTTGCTGTCACCCCTTTTGCCCCCTCGATTCCAGCGTTTTTAGCTCTTCGAAAATCTTCACCTCAGAATCCACCCTCTCGTCGGCTTCGAGACCTGGCGGCCTCTCAGCAGCGATAAGCTACGCGGCATATGCGGCCACAAACTAATCTTATGAGCTTATGACTGAAGTATTCGATGATATATTAATCTCTCTTTGTTCTAGTTCACTATCTCGCACATCTGGGGTATCCGAGCATTTCTTCTCGCTATCTGTGTTCGATGTATTAGACTTTCATGCACTAATGTCAGACTGATCAGCTGCTGTATGTTCATCTGAATCCTGACATAGACATCGCGCAACAGACAGGATTGGAAGGCAAGTGAACAATTATATGCGTAAACATAACAGAGCAAAAAGATATGTACAAGAAAGTGAGGCAAGACTGGTAAGTCAAGCCTCGAACCCGATAGCAAACCCGAACTCAAATCCAAGTCCAAATGCAAATCCAACCCGAAACCCATCCGACAAAGTGAAATCGAATCAGCAAAGAAAGCCAGCAAATACATGTCATTGCAATCCGTCGTATTCCATAACATGCACTCTACAATGCGATAATCACAAGCCATACACCACACCATCATCCAGCCATGCTGCCAATGTATTATTTATACAAATGAAAGAGCTAGTGCAAGACCTTACTCGTCGTCCTCCTCGGCCTCACCGTCACCGCCCTCAGCGGCAGCGGAGGCGCGGGCACGCTTACGCTTAACGCGACCAGGGCGAGCGCCACCGTAAGGAGAGGTTTGAGAGAAGTCGATGTGCTTTTGAGAGTCGAGTCTGTAGAGAGAATAGAGAGTGAGTTGAAGTGTCATATAAAGAAACTCAAAGCTTACCTGACGGTGAACGAAGGCACGTTGACGATCTGCTTACCGACACGAATGTGACGTTGAACGATCAAGACACGAGCGTGGTGGATCGACTTAGCGAGACCGCTCTTGAAGACTTGAGTTTGGAGACGACGTTCCAAGAAGTCTTCGATCTTGAGAGCAAGGACGTAATCGAGACGCCTATAGGAATACAAACATTAGATTGACGGTGTTCTTCGTGAAGTGGACTTTCTCTTGAAGTTCCAATGCCACTCACATTCTTGATTCGTCAAGTACACCAATACGTACAAGACGTCTAATCAAAGCGTTACCTTCGAAAAGACGCTTTGGGTCCTTCTCATCAAGCTTCAAGAGCTCACGGGCAGCTCTACGAATCTTGGAAAGAGTGAATGCGATACGCCAGATTTCACGCTTGTTACGAAGACCGTATTCACCGGCAAGCTTCAACTCGGCGTCCAAACGAGCTGATTCGAATGGACGACGTGGGACCTTGTAAGTCTTGCTGTGGTTTACTGGCGCACGTGGCATCTATAGTGGTTTGTTAGAATTCGTGGCTTTTGGTGATTGAGAAGATTTGAGAATGCTGAGAGAGGGATGCAGTAGCGAAGGAATTGAACGCCAATAATAATTCTGCAATGCTGGTTATTTCCTATACACCCTCATAGCACCCCCTCTCTACGCCTTCTCAACTCTCCCGCTTTCCACTCACTTCGAGGTCGCTGAGCAAGCCGTCTTCAAATTTACTGTGAGAGATAGAGGGCTCGAAATTTTATTTTCAAGGGGAGGGTGAGAGGGGGTGGAGTGTGCATCTATAGGGTACTTAATGCTGCTGGATTCGTTTTACGCCTCCCTCGCTCAATCCACGCCGTCTTCTTCCCAGCATCCAGCACCCACACACACACTGCACACAGCACACTTCAAACACCTTTCAATATTACTCAGACGATTAATTTACTTTGATTTACACAAGAAAGCAGAATGAAATGTGACTCCTTTTGATGCACTCATGCACATGGTGATGGATGCACATGGTGATGTACTCATGCACCTGGCGATGCACTTAGCTTGATATATAATTACTGCATATGCGACTGTGGGATGGCGGGCTGCGGGCTGTATCCGTATGGGGGGATGTGCTGTGGTTGGTGAGGAGGTGGAGGAGGGGGAGCAGCAGCGGCGGCGGCAGCGGCAGCCCCTGCGTCGCCGTAGATGGTGCTGAGTGGGGGAGGTGGGTAATTAGGGTACATGACAGGCTGCTGCGCTACTTGTTGCGCTACTTGTGGTGCTACTGGTGCCACCGGTGCTGCAGATGGTGGCATGCCCCCGTACACCACATTAGCAGCGGTGGGAGCAGGTGGCTGCGACGGCAGCGGAGTGCCTGGTGGTGGGTATTGCGGGAACGGGGACTGAATCACTGGTGCGCTAGGGAGTGGGCGGCTCTGTTGCTGTTGTTGTGGTTGTTGTGGTGGTTGTGTCTGCGCGTACTGCATCTGCGGTGGTGTCTGCGAGTATGGTGGTGTGCTATTATAGCTCAGCTCAGCCGGATTCTGCCAAGGCGACCAGGCGTTCTGCTGGGCAGGAGGAGCTGGAGGAGCTGGAGGGACTCCCCCTGAAGCTATATTGTATGGCGGGTACTGAGCGAACATGGGCGGCGAGTGTCCGAGTACTGGCACCTGCTGCGGCACTTGCACATTCTGCACACCCTGCGCGACGGGCGGGATGGGTGAGGTGCGAGGTGGGGGAATGGGTGTGGTTTGCATGGGTTGTGCATGCATCGCTGGTGCTGGTGCCGTAGCAGGAGGTACTACGCTTTGCATACCTTGTGCGCTCTGCATTGGCATCTGCATCTGCATCTGCGCTTGCCCGTGCACCGGCTCTAGCTGCTGAGGCTGGTGCACCTGCGTGATTGGCGAGTGACCTGGAGAAGTCTGATAGAATGGTTGCGTTGGTTGAGGTACTTGAGGTACTTGCTGGGGTGCCTGTGCCTGTGCCTGTACTTGCTGCTGCTGCACCTGCTGTACCTGCACTGGCTGCTGATACATGTACGGATTCGGCGACGGCTGTCTGCTCGGTGGACGATGAGAAGCGTTCTGAGCCGCGGGGCTAGGTGGGAGTTGGTATGGTGCTACCGGTGTTGCCTGTGCACCTGCACCTGCAAACGCAGTCTGCTCGGGCTGGGGTGATGGGAGTGGTGACGGGATACGTAGCTCACCGTTCACACCTCCACTTCCACCTCCAGTGCCGTCCATGTACTCAGGTCTGTACAGTGGCATGTTGCTGAGGGACTGTCTACCGCGCAAGGACTGGGCCATCGCGCCTGCAGGTCCTGGTCTGAGAGAGGATGGGTGTGCGGGTGACATCTTGGCTGCTGCGCCAGGTCCTGGTGCTGACATGCGTGGTTGACGCTTAGCTGGTGGTTTAGTTGGCGTTGTTGTTGCTACCGCTGCTGCTGCTGGCTTTGGATTGTATTTCTTAGGAGGAGGTGATGCCTTCGTTGTTGCTGTCAGATTATTTCCTAACTAATACACTCCCCACCCACATTAGAAAAGAAAGTCATTTCGAGTCGCACCTCGCCGCGGTACTTGCCGCCGTCTTTGGAATCGAGAGTGAGGGGTACCCAGACTATGTGAGTGATTAGAAGAGCTGGTTGTGGATAGTAACACCACCCACGGTCATCCTCGCCTTTGGTGAGGGATCGAGTTAGGTCTACGAAAGCCTCGCCGACTTTTGTAGGCTCGCGGCTATCGTCAGCCCAGCAGACAACGGTCATAGATTTGTTACTAGATTTGCCCATTGTGTCTTCTAATTCGGACATGATGGGGAAACGGAGCTCTGCATCCCATTCCGGGGCTTGTCCACCGCGATTGATGGTTTGAGTGCGCTTTGTGGGAACAGGGCTGGAGGGAATGCAGAGGGTAACGTAAGGGGATTGCTTTCCTATGCGTTGCTTGTCTACGAGATTTCTCTGTTGTACAAATGCGTCAGAAACGGCGCGTAGAGATGACGCAAAATGGGGAACACTCACAGCTCTATCTACTACGATGACTAGCGTACCAATCTCAGTGCCCGCGTCATAGGTTTTTGGGGGTGGACGCGGCGGCGACATGTCGTGGTCCTGGTTCAAGAAGAGCGGTGAAGATGGTGAAGGCGATTGCGTCGATATTGGATACGGATCTGTATAAAGTGGGGAGGAATTGGATTAATAATACTGCTTATTAATTATATTACACAGCTCACAATGCAGCAAGCAGTGCTGGAGCATTTCAAGGATGTTCGGGTGCGTTGGAGTTGAGTGGCGTTGCAGAGGCTGATAAGCGTTGTAGGTCAGCTACCGCTTCACCAACAGGAGCATGAACATGCGATTCAACACCGCTGCATTCGACAGCATCCAAGAAGGAATACAGTGTGCGTGCGATTGATAACAATAGTACTCTTACTCAACACACTCTACAGTCCTCTCCCAGCTATCCCTCCAGCCTCACGAAGCTGCCTACCTCTCCTCAGATAAGGCCCCCATGTTCAAGCCCAGCTACATCGAGTACCTCTCTCAATACCGCTTCAACACCACAGATCAAATCAACGCCAGACTCGTCAACGTCGACGACAACGGCTTCGGCGATTTGGAGATCGACATACGCGGTCTCTGGGTGGAGACCATCCTCTACGAAGTGCCCCTCATGTCCATCGTCTCAGAATCATACTTTGCTCACGTAGACACTGACTGGACATACGACGGCCAGGACACGGCCGCCAAAGACAAGATGCGGTGTATGGCAGAGCAAGGTATCCTCCTCGCTGAATTCGGCAGCAGACGCAGGAGGTCCTTTCAGGGACACGATATCGTCATAGCCGCACTGAAACAAGAAAGTGACAGAATGCAACAACTAGGCGCTACTGGAAAACTCGGCGGTACGAGCAACGTCTACTTTGCTTTAAAGTATGACATTCCCCCAATTGGCACTGTGGCCCATGAGTGGACAATGGGGATTGCTGCCATGACTGGATACTCCAATGCTAACTACACCGCTCTCACCCTCTGGGAAAAGACTTTCGGCGATAAACTCCTCATCGCCCTCACTGACACTTTCACCACTGACGCTTTCTGGAGAGAGTTCCTCGAACACCCAGAGAAGGCGCAGAAGTGGATGGGTATTAGACAGGACTCAGGCGATCCATACAAGTTTTGTAGAGACGCTAAGGAGGTCTATCGGAAGCTTGGCGTCGATACGCAGAACAAGGTTATTGTCTTTAGCGATGGCTTGGATACAGAGACATGCGTGCAGCTCAAGAAGCTGACAGACGAGCACGGCTTTAAGTGTGAGTGAGGAAACGATGTCAAGGTCACTCGCTCAATACACTACCACAGCCTCATTCGGCGTAGGAACATTCCTCACGAACGGTGAGCAAGGCTTGCACACACCTCTACCCCTTCTTACACCACGCTATAGACTACCGCAAGGCTTCAAACAAGCAGGAAAAGAGCAAAGCACTCAATATCGTCATCAAGATTGCGTCGGTCGGGGACACCCCAACGATAAAGCTCAGCGACGACTTGAGCAAGATCACCGGTAATGACAGCACGGTACAGACAGTTAGAAATGAATTGCATGTGTAATATTAGTATCATATACAGTTTTGCTATTGTTTTTGCTATTATTCACTCCTTTATCAAATACTTTCATCATGTTTGCAAGACAAATGATTAGAACGGCAACGAGGAGCGCGAGAGTGGGATTCAGAGGGATGAATGCTGCTCGCTGTATCTCATACACTCCACTCCGCTTTGGCGCTGGCAGCAGTGAGTGTGCATCTCTGCCATCTCCATCTCTCACTGACGCATTAACCCAGCCGACAGCACACTCAGCGCACAACTCAGCAATGAGATTCAATTCGAGACGGAGAACGCCACGCCTGAGGAGCCAGAGTGGGTGAGGGTGTTCAAGGAAGAGAAGATCTGGTCAATCGAGGACAAGAGCGGCTCCGACGAAATCGTTCTCAGTCGCCAATTCGGCAATGAGAACATCAGAGTACTCTTCTCTATCTCAGATCTTGAGCAGGACGAGAGCGCTGGTCAGGTAGATGAACCCGTCGACGAAGTTCCAGCATACAGCGTCAGAATGTCAGTCTCTATCGCTAAACCAGACAACGGCGCTATGACGATAGACTGTGTATCGCAGAATGAGTCTATTCTCATTGATAACATCTCTTTCTACAAGGACTCCAAACTCGCAACGCAGCTCACCGCAGACGCTGATTGGGAGAGAAGGGGATTGTACATTGGACCAGTATTCGATCACCTCGATTTGGACGTGCAGAGCGAGTTCCAACACTTCCTTGCTGAGAGAGGCGTTGATGAGAGACTGGCCATGTTCGTACCCGAGTACGCCGTGTACAAGGAGCAGAAGGAGTACGTCAAGTGGCTGGCCAACGTCAAGGACTTTATTGAGGCGTAAGCCACTCGAATTGTACACTTTTATAAAATTTATATTTGCTCATCCTCACCACGCTTTCTTATCCCAAACCGCCAATAAGAGCCTCCACAAATGTCAGACAAACTGACGAGAATTGCGCTCGTGAACAACGACAAATGCAAGCCCAAGTGGGTAAATCCGTCTGTAGAAGTACTCTCGCTCACTCCCGCATCAGGAAATGTCGTCAAGTGAGGATCATTGTGGATTGTGCGGTGTAGATGGCTCACAAATAGCACAGGAATGTAAGAGAGCCTGTCCAGTCGTCAAGATGGGTAAGTAGCAGCCATCATCTCTTACTCCCACGCTCACATCTCTCCAGGCAAACTTTGTATCGAGGTTTCTCCATCCGACAAGGTATTTTGGAGTGTACAGGCGGCAGAGGAGAATCACTAACGCCCACACCCAGATCGCATTCATCTCTGAGACTCTCTGTATCGGTATGTCTTTGGCACGCACTGTCTTCTCTCCAGCTCACATTCTTGACAGGTTGCGGTGTGAGCGCGCTATACGCCTCACAATGCACTCCTCTCTAACACCCACACAGCTCTGCGCTAAGAAGTGTCCATTCGAAGCCATCAACATCGTCAACCTCCCAACCAACCTCGAGTCCCAGGTCAGCCACAGATACACCGCCAACTCCTTCAAGCTCCACAGGCTGCCTACGCCTAGAGCCGGTCAGGTCCTCGGTATGGTTGGTCAGAACGGTACTGGTAAATCCACCGCTTTGAAGATTTTGGCAGGCAAGCAGAAGCCTAACCTTGGCAAATACGACGATCCACCAGAATGGACTGAGATCCTCAAGCACTACCGTGGCTCCGAGTTGCAGAACTACTTCCTCAAAATCCTCGAGGATAACCTCAAGGCCATCATCAAACCACAGTACGTCGACCACATCCCTCGCGCTATCAAGGTGCCTATCACCGTCGAGAAGATGATCGACAACAAGATGGAACAGGGCAACAAGGACCTCTTGATGGATCTGCTGCAACTCACCGTCATCAAGGATCGTGAAATCAACCAACTCTCTGGTGGTGAGCTTCAACGTTTCGCTATCGCCATGTCCTGCGCTCAGAAGGCCGACGTGTACATGTTCGACGAACCTTCGTCGTACCTCGACATCAAGCAGCGTCTTAACGCCGCAAAGGTCATCAGAAGTCTCGCTCAATCCCAGACTTACGTTATTGCCGTAGAGCACGATTTGTCCGTTCTTGACTACCTCAGTGACTTTGTCTGCTGCATGTACGGTATCCCTGCAGCTTACGGTGTCGTCACTATGCCTTTCTCCAGCAGAGAAGGTCTCAACATCTACCTCGACGGTTACCTCCCAACGGAGAACATGAGATTCAGACAGGAATCCCTCAACTTCAAGATCGCAGACGCTGCCGATGACCTCACACTCGATAAGACGTCGTCCGTTCCTTACCCTACCATGACAAAGACGATGGGCGGCTTCAAGCTCAATGTGAGAGCGGGTGAATTCACCGACTCTGAAGTTATAGTCATGCTCGGTGAGAACGGTACCGGTAAAACAACGCTCGTTAGGATGCTCGCTGGTGCAACTAAGGCGGACAACGAAGCTGACCAGCCTGAGCTCAAGGTATCTATGAAACCACAAAAGATCACACCAAAATTCCAAGGTACCGTTAGAATGCTTCTGTTGAAGCAAATCAAGGGCGCATTCATGCATCCACAATTCCAAACTGACGTTGTCAGACCAATGCAACTTGACGCCATTATCGACCAGGATGTACAAACATTGTCGGGTGGTGAATTGCAAAGAGTCGCTATTGTTCTCGCACTCGGTAAACCTGCTTCTGTCTACCTCCTTGATGAACCTTCATCCTTCTTGGATTCTGAACAGAGAATTTCTGCTTCTAGAGTCATCAAGAGATTTATCTTACACGCTAAGAAGACAGCTTTCATCGTCGAACACGATTTCATTATGGCTACTTATCTCGCTGATAGAGTTATCGTCTTCGAAGGTACCCCTGCAGTTGAGGCTACTGCCAACGCACCACAGAGCTTGCTTACCGGTATGAACAAGTTCCTTGAATCGTTGCAGGTCACATTCAGAAGAGACACGACTAATTACAGACCGAGAGTGAACAAGACGGATTCGCTCAAGGACAAAGAACAGAAGGGTGAGTGGAATGTGTTTTTTTTCGTGATGTCCCTTTTACTGACACATTTTGCACAGCTTCTGGAAACTTTTTCTTCGTCGGTGATTAAGGGGGGCTGGGCTGTAGGAGGGTAGACACTCGTGTAAACTAATTTGCTGCTGAGTATACGAAATACATAGACATGTACATGGAAATAGGGAAAGTGTTCGCGCGATGAGTTTGTGACTTGATTGATAGCGTGACTTGCATGATACCTTGCTCACTTGTTCACTTATTCACTTCTTATCAGACTGGGTCTTGGCAATAGGGACGACGATGATGATGATGATGACGATAACGACGAGCGCGAGAATGATCTTCATGCGTGTGTCCTTCCACCACATAGCCTTCCTCACGCGATGAGCACCTCTCCTGAAACCTTGAGCGGACACGGCGAGGTCGTCTGTCTTGTCCTGGAGCTGGTCGAGTCTTTCACCACGTTCGGAGACCTGTTGAAAGTATGTTGTTAGAAGCTGTGTCAACGGTGAAAGCATCATGAACTCGCCTTTGTGATATTCTCTCTCATGATACCAACGGTGTCATCAATCTGGGCTTGGATGGCTGCTGTCTTTGGCTGTGTACTTTGTCAGTATCCTAAGTCTGCGTCGTCTGCATCTCGCTCTCACGTTGCCAGCACCACCGGCATTCGAATTGGCGGCGTTAGCGTTTGGACCTGGGTATGGATCGTATGGAGCGGACCTGTACTCGATTAATTTGTTATTTCCGCACTATAAACCAGCCTCTTACATGGAAGTATAGGGTTGAGAAGCACGATGAGGAGCGTCGAGGAATTGAAAAAGAAAATAGTGCAGCGAATACAAAAGCTGAATCTGGATGCACGCATACAATTACTGTCAGGTCAGCTCAACAGACTTACAGGCTACGAGCGCATAGAGAATCTGAAATCAGTCGTTATCGACGCAGAGCAAGCGATCAAGCAATCGCGAGGGATGTTACTAGAGAGTAAGGAAGGATATGCGAAATATTCTGAGCTGCGTAGACAGTCACAGAAACAAGTCAATGATTTACTGTCCAATAAATCCAGCTGGGGCGATATGGAACTAAACCGATTCACGCAGCTCGTGAAGAGTGATCATAGCGTAGAGAAGCTTGAGAAGGAGTATATGCATAAAGTTGAAGAGTACGAACAACTCGTTGATCGCGGTTTTGAGAAATTGTTGAAAAGTATCCTCGAACGCTATCATGAGGAACAGATCTGGTCTGATAAGATTAGATCCATGTCTAGTAACTACACCCTCATAGCTTTATCTGTCAATGTCTTGGTTTTCCTCATCGCTATCGTCTTCGTCGAGCCGTGGAAACGGGCTCGTATGCTCAACGAACTGGAAATCAATTTGGATGCGGATCAGTTGAGATTGTTGGAGGAGATTGATGGCATTAGAAATGATTTGAAGTGTTTGAAAGATAATAACGAATCGTCGTCCAATACACCACCAACTCCCCTTCTTCAACCTCAACCACCACCACCGCATAAAAACAACTTCGATAGCATCTACAACAGCCCCTTCGCAACTCTCAGCCTCGGTATCGTCGTTGGAATAACCTCGTTCTATTGCCTATGTTGATCATCCTCCCGTTCCGCATCCTCCTCTTAATCGGCTTAGGCCTCTGCGTGTACAGCGACGCGCTGTCACGATATAAATCTGTTTTTGATGTGCATTTGCGCAGCTTATGGAATTTAATCTGTTGTTACCTCGCCTTAATCGGATTCAGTCTCTTTGTGTACTTGGCATCAACAAGGCAGGAGGATGACTTAGACAGCAAAGCGTTTATACCCGCACTCACATACATCATAATCGCACTCACTCTCTTCTTCCCCTTCAACGCCTTCTTTCACCACGAACGAGGTCAACTCGTCACCACCCTCAAACAAATCATCTACTCACCTACTCACCTCCCTATCACTTTCAATCAGGTCTTGTTGGCGGATATACTCACCTCGTACGCAAAAGTGTTCGGCGATTTCTACTCCTCTGTCGTGCAATGTATAGATCCAGAAAGCACATTCGCTATCACTCCAAAATCCGCCAATTACATGGCTCCGCTGTTCACAACTATCCCTTACCTCCTGCGATTGAGGCAGTGTCTGACTGAATTCAAAGCTAGCCACTATCAGCAGAAAAAGTCATTCGCTAATGCACTCAAATACATGTCTTCACTGCCAGTCATTGCGTTTAGTGCAATACATAAACACAATAAGGGCGTCTATCATTGGTGGCTGATCAGCGTAGTCGTTAACTCCCTCTTCTCGTTCTGGTGGGATGTCACAAACGACTGGGGTCTCAACTTCCTCGACAAGAATGTGTGGATGGGGAAGGACAAAGGTGGTATCACACCACTGCGTCCAGTACTTCTTTACAAGAAACCTAAAAAATACTATGCTGCCATCTTCATAGATTTCATCCTCAGATTCACCTGGTCACTCAAACTATCCTCCCATCTCCACACCTACATCGAACTAGAATCGGGGGTGTTCGCACTCGAGATACTCGAGATCATGCGACGCTACTTGTGGTGTCTGTTCAGGCTGGAGTGGGAAGTCATCAAGACGCGTCCGCACGATTATGCAAGTATACCCATGTAAAAGCAACTGGACAATAATTTAGGTTTTTGAGTACTTCTCTTCTATAGTACAATAATTTTGAGATATGTTAATCGCTGTGACGAGTACCATCACTCGAGTAATGCTCCATAACGCGTTTGAGGGCTTGTGGGTTATCTCTGAATTCTGCTCGACGCACTTCATACATGTATCGCGTGTCCTCGATCTTAACAAGGCTGTTCTCGAGCGTCCGCAGTTTCTGCTGGAGTGAATGAGAGTGAAAGCGCGGTATACTGTCTTGCAAGATATGCCTCACTGAAGTGATAAGCTCTACGATTCTCTCTATCTGCGATAAATCGGCCATACCTAGCAACTGGATTGCCATACGCATAAGCTCGCCTGTCAGATCAGCCAATCCGCCGAGATACTCTAATGGTCGTATCTGTATCACATGCTTATCGTCTTCTTCTTTTGTGAGCATATTGTGAAGCTTATCGATAGTGATAAGTCTGTCACTTTCTAAGAATTCCAGAAATGACACTGCTTCAATGTATTCCTCTAATCCACCATAAACGAATTTGGAGAATGTGTCCATCGTTAAGCATCGCTCAATGTCATCGCGATAATCGAATTCTACTGCCACCCTACTGAACCAGATTTCGTGTATACTTGATAATTGATTCTCTCGTATACTGCGCAATTCCTCAAATTGTTGCACCCGAGGCTGCTTGTATACCCTGTGCAGAGAGAAGATTAATCGCTTGGATTGCGCTGTTATGTCCCGAGAAGCCTTTATCAACCGCTCCCGCTTGTCCTGGTCCCCGTCTACAGCTCGCTTTATCTCCTCGAATGCTCGGCTGATGCGCTCTGAGCGTGTCGACATGGCGGTGGTGAGTGAGGAGTGTAAGGAGTGTGTAGAGTATGAGTGAGCGGTTATTCTATCTGAAAATGCCATTCGTTATCGTTATCGTTTATCGTCATCATCACTCATTCTGCTTCTTCATCTCCTACTATGACATTCTCATTAGTGCACAACACTGATATCGAATCGGTAGAGCAGGATACAGTAGATAAGAACGTAGATGTGGATATGATAGACGACAACGACAACGACGATGATGATGATGATCTTAATCTCGCTCACTCAAAACTCACTTCCCCAGGCGACGTGATAGCGTCTTCGTCGACGCTGATGCATGGCCACGGCACGTATGTGTACGATGGCAATATTGTCTCCAACATGTTTGGAGTCGTGGACCGAGTCAACAAACTCGTCTCAGTGCGACCACTCAAGCACAAGTACTTGCCCCAAGTGGGTGATCTCGTTATTGGGAGAATAACAGAAGTGCAAGCGAAGCGTTGGAAGGTAGATATACATGCAGCGTCCGACGCAGTGCTTATGCTGTCCTCGATAAATTTACCAGGTGGTGTCCAAAGACGTAAATTGGAAAGCGATGAGCTTCAAATGCGTAATTTCTTCACAGAGGGTGATCTTTGCGTGGCTGAGGTACAATCCTTCTTTCATGATGGTAGCGTGTCATTGCACACGCGGTCACTCAAATATGGCAAATTACGTAATGGTACTCTGTCCACTGTCCAGCCTAATCTCATGAGAAGACTCAAGTCTCACTTCTGCTCACTTCCAGTCAATGTCGATCTTATTATTGGGATGAATGGTAGGATATGGGTGTCGATGCACAACGACGTCAGCCAGGACCTTAATCTTAACGACGACAATCAGGGCTTCGATAGCGAGGGTGTTTATAGCAATACAAATGACGATATCGATAATCAGACTAGAGAAGCTATCAACCGTACTGCTATGCTCATCGATATTCTCGCTAGTCGTAAAATTCCACTCACAGATAACCTCATCGCTACCGCGTACGATATAGCACTCGACCTTGAAGGCGATAGAGGCGTCAGGTATCTCACCGCCAACGAAGACGTGCAGGATGAACTCGTACATAGCGCGCTCCAAGTGGAAGAAAGTGCTAATGACAATGCATGATAATTTATTACTACTCTATATGGCTGCCACCGCCTCTGCTACCTTATTCGGATGAGGTGTGGTGCCTGTTGTTGTGGCTGCAGCGCCAGCTGGCTGTGTTCTGCGCGGTCTCCGTGGCGGCATTAATCCATACCGCGGCGTCCATGGACCTCTGCTGTCGTTGGCGTAGAAGTCCATAGGATAGTCGCGCTCTCCATCCACATCCTTATCCCATCCTTGCGTCCTTTCGAGCGTGACGGCAGCCTCATACGGCGACAACAACGGCTTTGGGAACGCGTAGCCCCAGTCGATAGACAGACGTGGACAAGACGTCTGCACAAATGTCGACAGCTGCTCGCCGAACAGTGACACCTTCTGAGGAGACAGCTCCGATATGAGTATAGGAACGTAGTCGATATTGCCGCGCGTCTTGATGAGGTTGGAGATCGTTTCCAACACTTTCAAACTACCCTGTCTGCCTAGCGTGCCTAGCACGACGCCCCATGTCGCCCTGTCTTCAGCGTCCTGCGCGCGCGCATCGCCTGCGCTTCCCCCTCTAGCTTGTACCACTGCGTCTGAGCGGATCATACGCATCTCTGCGTGGTCGTAGTGCTCCCGCGTTATCTTCTTGCTGTAAGGGTCGTAGCGGAATGCGGGCACCGTCGGGTTCGCTATCATGATGCTCTCGAGATGGAAACGACCGTCACCTATGTAGAGAAGAGCGTCTGTAGACTCCAGTTTGGGCGCAGTGCACCCCAGCACTTCGCCAGGGGAGAGCGGCCGTATTTGTGGGATTGTGATTTCGTAGCTGTCGAGGTGAATATCGTGTTGCTGTTGTTGCTGTTGTTGTGGTGGTGTGGGCTGAGACTGCTCCTGCTCCTGCTCCTGCTCTTGCTCTTGCTCGCCACCCTCTATCAGCCCAGCGGGTTTAGCTGTCTCCTCCACTAAGTCCTTGCGCAAATCAAGCGCTAGACCTTGCAAGGCACCAACGAACTGCACGGTTCCCACCAGTGCGAGTTTAGTTTTCTTGGGCGATGCATCCTCCACTTCGATACTCTCATACCTCTCTTTATCCGAATGCAGCAGCTTGTTCTCGAATTCTTGAGCATTGGTTGGGAAATTTTTCCTTATCGTCTTTGCCAAGTGCGAGGAATCGACGCTGATTTCCACAAAGACGTAAAGCGTCTTGATAGATGTTTGGTTGATAGGTACCAGACAGCTGTGGCCGTAGTGGACGAGCATATCGCAACCTAAGGCCCTAGCGGTGAAATCGTCGACGCAGCAAGCGCCGTATGTGACGTCGCCTAAGATGACAATTTGAGCTTCTGTGAATCTTTAGAAAGTGTCAGCTGTGTCTTATTCTCAATGATGGTTACCTACCTCTCCAAAATGTCAGAGATCGTGCACGCGAACATCTGCAGACCTTCTGGGAATTGAAGACCGACAATCTGAGCGTTATCTTTGCGTATCCAGTGAATCGTTTTGTGTATCTCGAACGAATAATTATCAGGAAGCAGCGCCATAGCGATATTGAGCTGTGAATCGTTGAGGATTTCGTCAGGGATCGCATTCTGAGCTACGACTGGCTGGCTCGTTGATGGTTTTGAGCTACCGACGAAGCGTCTGCGAGGTGCTGCTGCTGGTTTCTTGTCTGCGTCCATCGACGTTGCGGAGATAGAGGAGAGCACAGCAGAAACGATATGAAAGACGTCGTCGATTACGATAGAGGAAGGAGAACAGATGCGGTAGATTACGCACACAAATTGCAGATATGGCATGGTACAATTGGAATGCTTAAGTATACTTGCTACGGTAGTATCCTAGTGTATCTCGCCAACATGCGCTTCCCGTGGATGCAGCGACAGACTCTCGCTGGCAAGGCTTTCGTCGTTAGCTCTTTTTCCATCTTTGGGTGCGTGCAGTACTGATGACACAAGCATTCTCACTCAGCGATAACATAACAGTCTCGTCGTCTCAGCTGACAGCCACCTTCTGTCGCATGAGAGGCAGCAGGGTTCCGTAGAGAACGAGGTCAGGCGGCGGGCGCTCGAGGATCTCAGCGAGAAGCACGGCATCGTTGCAAGCGAGGGTCAAATCAGGCGCTGGGTGATGCAGAAGAAGGCGGAGGCGGAGAAGGAGAAGAGGGAGAGAGAATTACACCCTACTAATCAAAGTTGACGAGAGAATAAGTTGTATGCATTGCTTTTTACACACTCAGACAGTCACCCTTCTGCTGATGAGCTTGGAGAAGGCTTCCTCGACCTTGTTCCAGTCCACGACGTTCCAGAACTCCTTGATGTACTCCTCCCTGCCCCATACACCGTGGTCGTTCATGTAGTTTCTCTCAGCCACGCCCAGACAGAGTAGCGGCGTGAGCACGTCGCCTGACTCTGCCAGACTTCTGCTCTCTTGGTTGAGGGTGCTGTACTCTCTGGTCTGCTGAGGAGAGGTGTGAGCACCTGCGTGTGTCTTGTGAGTTGGTGAGCTGAGTGGATTGCCTGAGTTCTCTATCGTTGATGCGGAGGCAGCACCGGCAGAAGCAGCAGCACCGCTGTCCACCTTGTCCAGGCTAAAGTTGTTCCACAAGCCACGCTGCTGCCTGCTGCGTACAAGCACAGTGCCAGCACCGTATGTGGTCACGATCCCGAGTGTTCTCGAGGTATCGCTGACGAGCCAAACATAGCCAGATCCAGTAAGTGCGTTGGCTGTAGCACCAAACTGCGATTTGAAGCCTTGTATGCTGCCAAAGCTTTTCTCAATGTGCGAGTGCAAGAAACCCTTTGGTTCCTGTGCTTCTTCTGCCTGCGTCAAATTTGAGAGGAAAAAGCTGTTGTTGAGTGCCTCAGAAGCGTAATTGAACGCTAGAATGTTCTGTCTGTTCGTTGCTGCGTTAATCACAGTTTGTACAACGGAGAGATTTTCGAGTTCGGTGTCTATAGACACAAATGAGAGATGCGCTATTACCGTACTAGAAACCCACCTCTAACTACATCATTCAACCTATTCAGCAATCCCTCCTGCCACTGCTGCGATACCGTCTGCAGGGTTTTTGGACTCATGAATCCACCGAGTCCCTTGTCCAAATTGAGGCGAGATGCAGGCACGCTGTGGAATTGGCGCGTGCTCCTGCTCAATGCTCTGTTTATTCCCGCTCTCAGCATTTTGTACTTTTGGTGTTGGAAGAAGACTTGGAACCTTGATCCAGTACAATCACTTGAAATTTAGAGATTTTCAGAGATATGGGCGTATCTCACTCGCGATCGTTCAGCCAGGACTCTTTCCTCGCTGAGATTGGCAACGACGTCACGTACGACAAGAGGTTGGTGTCCTTTGTACCGCATCTCCCGTTATCTCACCAACCAGTCTCGGTAACTCGCGATTCCTTAAGGCTATACGGGGGAAGAGCAGGACCGGGAAGATCGTCGTAAAAGTATTCACCAAATCTGACCCATCCGTCAACCTCTCTTCCTTCATCCAGCGCTTGAAGAGTGGGTACCGATGACGTTGGATGCTATCAGTTCTCACCCTGTCTACCCAGAGGACAAATCCCAGCTCGTCGGCATCAGCAACGTCTACGCCTTCCAAACCTTCCTCGAGACCGACAAGGCTGGCTACAAGATCCGCCAGTACATAGGCACAAACCTCTACGACAGGATCAGCACACGTCCTTTCTTAGCACCGATAGAGAAGAAGTGGATCGCTTTCCAGCTACTATGCGCTCTTCAGGACTCTCACACCTGTCAAGTCCCTCATGGCGACGTCAAGTCTGAGAACGTCTTGGTGACCTCATCCAACTGGGTCTACTTGACTGACTTTGCAGGCGTGAAACCCTCACATGTTCCCCTAGATGATCCATCAGACTTCAGTCTCTATTTCGACACTTCCGCCAGACGTACTTGCTATCTGGCACCAGAACGTTTCTTCGAGGCAGACAGCGACATAGCACATCTGCGTCAGCTCATACTGGAGAGGGGCGTCGATAAGGTGGATACGCAGGGCAAGTTAATCGTCACTGAAGCCATGGACGTCTTCTCAGCGGGATGCGTCATCGCCGAGCTCTTCTTAGAAGGCACACCTCTGTTTACGCTATCCCAGCTACTCAGGTACAAAGAGGGCAACTACGATGTGGCTACCGTGGTCTCGAAGATCGAAGATGAAGATGTTAGAGTAGGTGATGCGTGATGATGACAGTGATTTACAATTGACATACAACGCAGGACATTGTCACCTCCATGATTCAATTAGACCCTAATGACAGACTTCACTTCTCGGCTTACCTTGCTGAGTACCGTCAAAAGCTCTTCCCAGATGTCTTTTACGCCTTCCTGCACGACTACTGCGCTAGACTCCTTGAACCTGTCCCGCAGCCACCTAATCCTACCTACGTCACGCCCTCTAATACCTCTGCAACCCCTTTCGATACCACGCAGCCCACCTACCACAATGCTATACCTAATCACGTCAAGAATGTGCCCGATGACAGAGTTGACAGGCTATGGGACGACTGGCTCGAGATCTCTAGCAACTTTGACGACAAGTGCTATCAGATCAAGGAGGAGCAGGACCTCAACGACGAGGATCACGTTGATGGTGTGCGTATTGGTGCTAGCGAACACTGATTCATTTGCTAACGATGACGACGACACAGGCTGTTTTCCCTGTTCAGCTCAGCATACCCAACATAAAGCCTTTATTCCTAGTGAAAAAGGAAGACACGGAGCTTGACGACGTAGAAGGTGTGTTCGAGCGCCATCTATCTTTCTCTTTTTGCTAATACATGCTGCTCAGATGACACTGCACTCATTGTGTCTACGGTACTCTGCTCAAACATTCGCAACTGTCTCAAGCCAAGCACTAAGACTAGAGCATTGGAACTCCTCCTTGCCGTCAGCTGCTACTTGAAAGATGACACGAAACTCGACAGGGTCATACCCTACATGGTCGATCTAATGACTGATGCGAGTCCATATGTGCGAGCGTCGGCTTTGCGCTCTATCACGCAGATGGTGGGTGATCGGCTCTTCCATCTTCGCCGAGAATCGCTCAATAATTACAGCTCCTGATGGTCAGCAAAATCACACCGGCCAATTCGACCGTCTTTATCGAGTACCTATTGCCGCTGGTCCTGCCATTAGCTAGTGATAGCTGCGAGCTAGTGCGGTCGATGCTGGCGCAGTGCATCGCACCTCTGGCGGAGACAGGACAGAGCTTCCTCAACTTGGCTGAGTCTATGAAATCGAACAACACATACAACGCCAATGAGGGCGTTGAGAAGGTGTTGCTGGATGGAAATGAGTCCTTCGAAGTGAGTGCTATCTTGGATATGAATTCTGTCTCATGAGCGCTCAAGAATTCGTACGAGACGTCGACGCAAGATCTCCAGAACTTCATTCAAGACATCGTAGCTACGTTACTCACAGACTCGTCATCTATGGTAAAGCGATCGCTACTACAGGACATTATCCCGCTCTGTCTCTTCTTTGGTGCAGCCAAGTCAAATGACCTGTTGCTCACCCACATCAACACATATCTTAACGACAAGGACTGGGAACTGCGCTCAGCGTTCTTTGACAGCGTCGTCGGTATAGCTACGTGTATAGGAGGGAAAAGCGTGGAAGAGTACATCCTCCCGCTTGTTATCCAGGCGTTGTCTGATGCCGAGGAGAATGTTATTGTTAACGTTCTCAAATCTATACGCAAGCTAGCGGAGCTTGGTGTCTTCAAAAAAACTCACATCTGGGAACTTGTCGGTATCGCTTACCCTCTTGTCGTCCATCCGAATGCCAGAATTAGAGAGAGTGGGTGGTTAATTGCCGAGTTGATGTTAAACTAACGCGCCCAAGATACCATCGCATTCATCAGTGCATCTGTGGCTAGATTGCCAGAGACTGACACTTGGTGCATCATCTATCCGCAGCTCACGCCTTTGCTGAAAGGACACATTAGCAAGGTGGACACTGATTCCTTGACTGAGGCTGTCTTGCCACCGGTGCGTTCTCTTGCGTCCAGCTTTCCAGCTAACGAGAGTGCAACAGCTTTCGCGAGTACTCTTCGATATTGCTCAAGAATGGTCTCTCAAAGTGCCCACATCGCCCTTCTGGAAGAATGGGGCCGCGGCACAGCCAATGACACTCAAGGAAGGCCTGCGCAGTCTGCGCAACAGTATTTACAAACAGGCACCCAAAGTCGACACCCAGATTTGCGATGCTGACAAGACATTTATCGACAAAATGACGCATGAGGGATTCACGAAAGAGGAAGAGATTAAGTTGGCTTACCTCCGTCCACATATCTCCATGTTCGCGCGAGCGCAGGAGAGCAGATCGGGTGCAAGTGTGGATCAATCGCAGAAGGAAGAAATCGGTCGAGTGATAGCGCTCTCTGATCTCAAGGTGGCGCCACAGACTGTGTTTATTGGATTGAAGAGTTCGAATCTGATTTCTGGAACACTCGAAGCGAACGTGAAGAACAGGAGTAATTTGTCGAAGCAGAGGAGTATTGAGAGTTGGTCGCGACAAATATCGACTGCCTCACAACGCACAACACCCACCACCGAATATGCCAGACCGCCACAGGTGCCGAACAGAGGCGACGTGATGGATCTGCGAAAGCGATTGGCACAGCCACCTACCGAGCCAGTAGCGACCAAGATCGCCACAGGAGATACCAGCAGACGTGAATCTAGCACCACGCTAGACACGATGCATTCCACTTCACCGCGCATGCATGACTTGACTGGCTTCGGAAACAATGGGGGCAGTCCACCAGACTCGAACTCATACGCTGGTTCACCGACGCTCAGCATCATCAGACCGCAAGCTACAAGCAGACGCAGCGGTCCATTGCCTGGAGAAGGACAGAAAGCTGCGCCTGCAGTGGGTGCCATCAACACTAACGCACTCGGTATGTTGGAAGTACCGGGACGTGAATTGGACATGATGCAAGACGCTCGCGCATCTTCCTCTGCTGTTGCTGGTCAGAATGCTCATCTCAACACAATATCGTATCAGCACACATACGAGGGTGGAGATGCTTCCATATTGAAGATGCTAGACAAGGTGTGCAAAGACACACTGAGAGAGCCTTTAGTGGAGTTCGGGAACACTGTTCCGCCACCACTCATCAAACGTCGTCGTAGTCATTTGACGCACAATGAAGATATCCCCTCGTTACGCTTGGTGGCGCAGTTCAACGAGCATACGGCTGCCATAACGTCCACAGTCGTCTCGCCAGATCACATCTTTTTCGCTACAGGTTCCGCTGACCACACTGTCAAGATTTGGGACACGGCGAGGTTGGAGAAAAACGTCACGTCTAAATCTCGTCACACCTTGAAGAGAGAAGATGGTGTCAGCGCTATGTCTATCATTGAAAACACTCACTCAATTGCCGTCGCTGCACGGGACGGTACGATCGTCATCTATAGGATCGACCTCTCACAGGGCTCGACATTGCCCAAATACGCTGCTGATGTACCGCTCGTGAGAGAGTGTACCGTCGACGGTGCGAATGAGGGGGAGTACGTGACGTGGATGTATCATTACAGTAATGGTGAGCGTGGTTTAATATGCAAGGAACGTTGTTGTTAACAGAGTCATGCAGACACAAGCAGCAATCTTATATACACGACTTCTTTCTCGAGATTGTGTATCTTGGATCTGCGCAGCATGACACCGAGCGTGGAACTGGACGGGCACATCTGGCACGGCAGTATTGTGGCTGCTTGTATAGACAAGGACAGGACGTGGGTCGTTACCGGCACCATCTACGGCTGGCTCGCCCTATGGGATATCAGATTCGGACTGCTCGTGCACACGTGGAAATGTAGGAATGGTGGTGGAGTCACGCAAGTCAGTGTCGATCCGTCAGGTGATCAGCTCGTCGTTGTGTGCGTAGATGATGCTGCGTCTGGCAAGACAGTGGTGGAAGTACACAACGTGGCGACGCGCCAAGTAGTGGATGTATATGAATCGCAGGGCAGTGATACTCAATCGCACGGAGAAGAAAATGGAGAAGATAACACAGATAGTGCCGCTGAAGCTATCAAAAAGCTAGCAAGCGGTCAAGATATCATCGCTCACAACAATACATGCAACGACAGTGAAGCACCCCGCTCAATGCTGATCGGGCCAGCGACGAAAAGAAGTGGAGGGATTTGGCACGACTTTGGTAGCGCGAACGGTACTTCTAACACACATCTCAACGCTAGTGGATGGGTATTCGAGGATATCAGATCCAAGAAGGATGTAGGTGCGCTCAAGAAGAGGTTCGTGCTGGTAGGTACGAGTGCGCACCAGATCAAGTGGTGGAATCTTGGCGATGGGGGCTGGTCCAAGTCTGGGGTCTTGAGTGGTGATGGAGAAGACAGAAGACAGTATGTGGTCCGGCAAGTAGAAGAAGAGGGTGGCGTAAGGGATGTGCACGTGGAGGAGAAGGTGGACCAGACGCAATCGCAGACACAGTCACAGGCGCGAAAGAGCAAGAACGACAAAGAGGCACAGCTGCTTGAACAGAATGAGAAACTCGTCAAGTGTCACACGCATTCTGTTGACACACTCGCTGCGATCGAGCTGCCGTTCCGGGCACTCGTTAGCGGCGATAGGAGTGGAGTGATGAAAGTGTGGCGCGTGGATTGAGGTTGATAATATGACTTTGTTGACTTTGTTGTAAAATGTAATGTAGTGTCATTAGTATACGTGTTTGTCTATCAAATTGCTCAGCAACTCCTTTTTAAACCTAAACCACCACGATCACGACGTCAGCGAGATTTCAGAGAATGGAGGATCTTTTTAGCATTTTGATAGCTGTGGGCGCTATTTACGGGTTCTATAGGTGGTTCAACTCCACTGCTTCCCCGACAAATAGCGCCAGTGCCGGTGGGTTATCGAATAGTGGGTTGCACAGACTGGATGGGTGACGTATGGCTGATAGAGCAACGACAGTCAGACAGGCAGATGTACAGGCGTTGCGTACACTCTTCCCTCAAGTCGACAACGCTGCGCTGGTGTACGATTTGATGCAGACTCGGTCGATTGAGCGTACAGCGGAGAATGTTCTACGGAGAGGCAGGTTAGCTGCTGTGGGTGGAGTGTATTGATAGAGAAGCTTGCTGATTTGTACCTACAGCCTCCGAGCGGCTTCAGCCTTCCTTCGCATCTAATCGTAGAGCCATTGACAGAGACAGCACCGATCAACAGCAACAGCAACAGCGCCAGCGCATCAGGTACACCGTCGACTAAGACGAATAAGAATCTTATAGAGAAGTACAACTTGGAGAACCGGGACGTGGACTCGATACAGGTCGATAAGGGCTGGGCAGCGACAACGGGCGAGCGGGATAAGCAGCTCAAGGAGCGCAAGGCTAAGATGATCTTGGACGCGCGCAAGAAACTGATCGAGAAGAAGAAGCGCGAGGTTTTGTAAATGACGTATGTATAACAAAGAAACTAAGAAAACAAGGAAAAGATTGGAATTTGAGGTACATTTCGATACAAGGAGTGAGTGAGGGTATACAGAGTGGGGATATCAGCGGATGCAGAGTACATTGAGTACGCTGTCTACGATCAGCAGCAGGACCAGCCGTTGCTGCTACTTGAAGGCATTCTGGACATGGATGCCGAGGACTGGGCGGGGTTGGTGTCAGACATGATGCTGCCGTCGCCCGCGGTAGATGAGGAAAGGAAGATACTTTCTCTGTGCCGTTGTGCCTGCTCCTTAGCTAGTTTCACCTTTGATTCAACGAGTTTGCGAGTGATGTGAAGGAAGAGGTCGTTTATACCGCTGTCATCCTTTGCGCTTACCTCTAGGAGTGTGATTTGATCGATAAGCTTATCTGGTGCTGGGCTTAGTGTCTCAAGTGTAGAGTTGGCCGAGTAGGAACGTATTATCGACGATGACGTAGATCTCGATCGCGATCTGTTAACGCTTGGTGACTTTGTGTCGTTGCCGCTGTCAGTGTTCTTCATCACTTCCACGAACTCCGTATCATGCTCTGCTGTCCACTCCTTGATCTTGTCTCTGGCGTGGCTGAGGTGCACGCGGCGCTGGTCGTGCAAATCAGATTTGGAACCGACGATGGCGATGAGAATGGATTGGTTGAGATTGTTAGCTAGCTCATTCAACCATGTCTTGACCTGCAGGAATGATTCGTAGCTCGTGATGTCGTACACGATAATGGCTGCGTGAGCGCCGCGGTAGTACAGCGGAGTAAGGGCCTTAAAACGCTCCTCACCGGCCGTATCCCAGATCTGAATTCTTACGCGCGTCCTGTCCACCGTCATTCTCCTGAGTATGGTGTCAGTCAGTGTATCGATTACAGCGCGCACAGACTTTGTGAGGAAGGAAGCGCCAATGGTTGAGGCGGTTGAATTCTGACTGAAAACGCCACTGGTGTACCTCTCTGCTAGCGATGTCTTGCCAACGCCTAGAATGGATTCATTAGCGGAGTGTACCGCTGCAGTGTATGCAACTCACGCTGCGTGCCCAGAATAACGACTTTGGCTTCTAATTCCGCGTGCATGGATTCTGTGGTTGAGCTGGAAACATATCGTGGTCGACGCTTGGTTGCCATTAGCCTCTTGGTTAGAACCACGATGGACGATACAGAACCGGCGTCGCAATTGACGCAAATAAATATTGAAAAACTTTCAAGGCTCTCGATGCCTTCGAGAGCTTCGTCTGTAGATACTAGAACCAGTGCCCCCGTCGCAGACGTTAACGGCCTCGGTTGGCCAGGTCAGAGATGGCTCACGCACAGCGAGCAGCGCTGACGACCCATACAGCTAAGGCTACCCTCCAACGCCTTAAAGAAACTCCCGCTCAAAAAGAGGAGAGAACTGCGAAATTGTCCGGTGCTGTAAAGACCCTGCTCGAATGCATCGGCGAGGATCCCATGAGGGAAGGTCTGCTCAAGACCCCAGAGAGATACGCAAAGGCGCTGCTCTACATGACAAAGGGATACGAAGAGAAGCTGAGCGATGTCCTCAACCAGGCCGTGTTCGAAGAAGACCACGAGGAAATGGTTATAGTGAGGGATATCGACGTTTTCTCTCTCTGCGAGCATCACCTCGTTCCATTCAATGGTAGAGTGCGTCTTGTTGCTTCCTTCTCGTTCCTCTTTCTCATTCCACACTTCAGATTTCAATTGGATACATACCCAATAAGAAGGTACTCGGCTTATCCAAACTCGCGAGACTCGCAGAAACCTTCGGTCGTCGTCTTCAAGTGCAGGAGCGCATGACGAGACAGATCGCGCTCGCGATAGAGGAGTGCATACAGCCTCAGGGCGTAGCTGTCGTCATGGAAGCCAGCCACATGTGTATGGTCATGAGAGGCGTACAGAAACCATCAGCGTCTACCGTCACTTCCACTATGCTTGGCTGCTTCAGAAGTTCTGCCAAAACTCGCGAAGAATTTCTCACTCTGATAAGGACTCCAAAATCGATCCCATACTGAGTGCGAGTGGACAGTACTAGCACTTGGCTTCACTATTAAGGATCTATTTATTCACTTTGCTTCAGTTATCACTGGGTTTCTCTTGGTATCTTCACTGTTTTCACTCCTCTCTCAGCTTATCCAACTTGTCTCCCTGTTCAACCGCTACTACTCGACACTAACACGGTGTGTTGTACCATTACCACCACACTTTTTAGCCATTCAACTGTGTTAATCGTTATTGCATGCTTTCATCATACAAATCATCAAAACAAGCTTTGTCTGCGAATTGTGAGTGTGCTGTGAGTAAGTAGGCTAGCTGTGCTCTACTGTACCTTGTGTCCATCCTCAACAGCCTCATCAAACGCGTTTTGCTTCGAATGTGATTTCTCGCTGATTTGATAGCACAAGGGCGTCTAGGAATGAGAGATCCAGCAGCATCACCATTTCCTGGCACTCTCAAAGCCGTCAGAAACGCGCCATCTCCCTCATCTCTCTCATCTGCTTCTTGCTTCACAACCGTCATGGCCGACGCCTCCATCTACGAGGAGTGCGAGCAAATAATCCACAATTATACCTCAGAGAACAGCAACAATGAACAAATGTACGGTCATCTCTCTTCATCTCCTTGTTTCCACCAACTCACGCTACTCACAGCGTAGATCTCGTTCAGAACTTCCCAAACGAATTCTTTGCCACGCTGCTCTCAGCCAATCCCCTTCCAGAACACACTACAGGTCTCATCAAAGTCGTTTTCCTCTCCCTCGAAGGCGAATTCAAACAACTCGCTCAATCTGCATTATGCGACACCTTCAGCGTCGTAGACTTGCCCTACGAGGACATGGCAATGAGCTTGAGAATGAAGCTCAAGTCGGCACAGCCAGACGAACAGCCCGCCATCAGGGAGCAATTGGACGACGTCGCCAACCAGAGAAGACCATTGTACGATTTAGCAAGGGCCTTGATAGTGAGTTGACGTTGTGAAGGATATGGAGAACGTAGCTAACACTTGCACAGTCTGACAACTACCTCACCACCGAAATGCTCTCCCAACGCATCGGTGCCTCTGGATTGACACAACTGGGCTTGATTGGCGATCCAACTGTACACCAGCGCAAAGAAGCCAGAGCCAATACTTCCGCTATATACCGTCAGCACCGTTTCAACTTGCACAGAGAAGTCGCCGAGGGTTTCGCCAAAATGACAACCCTCATTCTCAACTCGATGGGACGAGGCGATGTAGTCGGTGTTGACAGGAACGCTGAATATGTACAAGCTGAGAAGAAACGCGCACATCAATGCTGGATTGGTGTTGAGAAGCTTATCGGTTTCTTCGATCTCGATCCTCTCAGAGCACTCTCGACGATACTCGATTTGTTCTCCACTTTTGTGCCAACTCACTGGAGGTTCTTTTTGGCTCTGTTGGATTGCTCCCCGTGGAGACGCAGGAGAGATGAGCAACACATGCAAACTCAAGTTGAGCCAGGCAAATACGAGAATTGGGATTTCAAGGACATCATATTGGATGCAGAGCAGGGTCGGAGGCAGCAGCTTAATCAAGAGCGCAATAGCAACGGCAACAGCGCAGTCGAAGGCAATCTCGTCGTCGCTCAAGTACTTGGTTTCCAAATGAAATACTTCCAAAGGAAGCAGTCAGAGAAGCAGTCAAACGATAACTGCTACCACCTATGTGCTCTGTTGATACGCGAGGATTACGTGTCTCTGCTAGATCTGCTTCCACATTTGCATCCTGACGACAGCAAGATGAATGAGCTGAAGAACACGTACAAGGATAGCCTCAGTGACAAGCTCATGTCAGCCAAAACGACACAGAACAAGCTGGCGATGGCTGCGCCTCTCAGCGACGACATGCCCAGTGCGTCTTCAAACGACAAGGACAAAGGAAAGGAGGAGGAGCAGGATGAGAAGAAGGACAAAGGGAAGAAGAAGGAGGAAAAGCCATTTGAGCCACCACTGCAAAAGGTCTCCTTGGTCATGTCTTTACTAGGCGTTGGTGCTTTGAAGGAAGCCTTCTTCATGCTCTCACTCTACCCACAACTACCTTACCTCTATCCGCGCATCATCGATCTTATTCTCAGAATAGCAGATTACTCACTGGAACCAATCTATGCACCAATTTCTACTAGAACAAAACGCAGCGTCAACAAGAAAGTTGGAAATGATGCCAAGACAATTACATGCGAAGCGCCTACTCCAGTAGCTTCCGAGAAGCAGGAATACTCCTATTACTACGACAAGTGGACCGAGAACGTCCCTCAAGCGCACTCAGTTGGTGAATTGATGACCATCATAAACGGATTACTCAAGTTCGTTGGACCTTGCTGCTCACGCAACCCACTCTTCTTCTTCAAGCTACTTCGCGTAGCTGGACATGAGGCGCAGAAGGTTGATGCAGCAGACGGTCTGGAGCCTTGGATTGCCATGACCAGGAACTTCTTCTTGCCAGGTTTAGCGCTATCCAAGTCGAGCAACTCCCTCTCAATCGCTCTGTGGGATCTCATGAAGCGTTTCCCTCTCCACACGCGCTATCAACTGTACGGAGAGATGAGAGGCACAACGCTCAAGCGGCTGCCGGAAGTGCGAGTCAAGTATTTAGAATCTGAGCGCGACGCTAAGGCCATTCTGAGAAGACTTAGCTCAAACAAGACTTACCTGAAAGTACAAGGTCGAGCAATTGGCAAGATTTCACATACTAATCCAGTAGCCTTGTTCAGCACGGTGCTGCAACAGGTACAGTCGTACGAGAATATCGCACAGCCAGTCATTAACGGTTTGAACTATCTGTCAGAGTTAAGCTACGATGTGTTTACTTACTCCTTACTTGACTTCTTCACCGATCCAGCCAAGGAAAGAACGAAGCTGGACGGCACGAATGCTTCGCTGTGGTTGCAGAGTCTAGCAACATTCACTGGCGGTCTGTTCAGGCGACAGGTCAATTACATGGATCCTTCACCTCTGCTTATGTACATTGGGCACGAGTTGAAGAGGTGTCACGTGAAGGACCTGATCATCTTCAGAGAAATGCTCAAGGAGATGTCGGGTATCCACCCACTATCTGATCTCAGTGACGATCAGATTGTCGCTCTCAGTGCTGGACCTTCACTCAAAAATGAAGCTATACCAGACCATCTCGATAATGAAGTAGCGAAATTCATCAAGAAATCATCGAAAAGATTAAGACTAGCGTTGCACACTAGTCAGCTCACCATACCAATGCTCGTGCTGATTGCTCAACAGCTGCAAGTATGTGTGTACAATGTTCCGGAAGATGAGGCACATCCGAAACACTTGTCGAGTCTGTATGACGAGACGCTCGGCGTCATGTTCCAGTACATCGCTTTCTTGCGCTCCACGCCACCGTCCCAGGGTGATCCGTGGACGACGTATGAGGACTCCTTGCCTTCGTTTGAAGACCTCGTTCACAAATTCGGACTCGATATTGGAATCGCTTTCGCTATCATTAGACCCAAGATCTCAGCGAGCATCTATGCTTATGAGAAGCAGAAACGGTTTAAAGAGGACATACAGAAAGCAGCAGCGAAAGCTAAGGCGGCTGAGTCTGAGGCTGAGGCTGAGGCTGCAAAGAAGATCGAGAACGGCAACGAAGAAGGTCAGAAAGCGGATGAAGCGGGAGGCGTAACAGAGGCCAAGGTTGATGACGCAGTCGAAAAGAAAGACGATGTCAAGATGGAGACGGATGCAGCAACAGACGCCTCCAACGAAGTATGGCATCCAATGCTAAGTGACGTGATTGAACAGATGGGTCACGTGCTAGGCGACAAAATCAAGCAAGCACTCTCTCCAGCGTTCGTTACTACCTTCTGGCAGCTAAGTATGTACGACATCTCGGTGCCGATTGAGAGATACGGACAAGAGACGAACAAGTTGCAGACACTCGCCAAGACCCGTGAATGGACTGCCGTCGATAAGGAGACGGGCAAGAGCAAGGCGTCGACCGTGCCGGCTAGGAAGGAGGCACTCAACAGCGACATGCGAGAACACATGAAGGTGTATGAGGCTACCATTAGACGCATCAGTGCAGAAAAACAATACTGGTTCACCGATGTCAGCTCTAGGAAGAACTCGTCCATCAACTTCTATATCCAGTACTGCGTCATGCCGCGCGTCGTACTCAGTCCCGAAGATGCACTGTACTGTGCCAGATTCTCAAAGCTTATGCACTCATATGGCGTGCCGTCATTCCCAACACTGCTGTTCTTGGATAGGGTGAGTTGTTTCATCTACACGACCTGCGGACTGACACAGCTCAAGATATTCTGCGAGAGCCCTTCAGCCATTCTCTCTTCCTCTACCGAGAATGAAGCAAGGAACTACGGTGCGTGGGATGCGCTGAGATTGACGCGACTGACAAATCATAGCCCGATTCTTAACAGAACTTCTCGCCGATGTGTCTGCGTGGCATAAGAAAGAGAGCGCCTACATCAAAGGAGCGAGAGGCAGCAACGCACAAGCGTTGCCAGGGTTCCGCAAGAGCTGGGACGCCAACAAGGAGGACATACTGACGTACGACGAGTTCAAGAAAGCGTTCAGCAAATGGCAGACCAAGATGCTCAATGCATTCACAGCATGTGTCTCATCTGGCGAGTACATGCACGTGCGCAACGCGGTGATAGTGTACAACATCATCAGCGAGTATTTCCCAGAATCTCACAAGACGGGTGAAAGCATGTACAACCTCGTTAAGGAGTTGGTGTCGAATGAGAAGAGAAGCGACTTGAAGATCCTGGCTCAAGGCTATCTCGCTCAGCTGAGCAAGAGGAGACATACGTGGGGAGGATCAGATCCTGCACCGCCTAAGGCTGTTGAGGAGAAGATGGAGAAAGCAGACGCTAAGACACCTGTCACTCAATCACAGCCTCAAATTCAATCTCGATCTCAATCTCAGGAGAAGCCTGCGTCCCAAACCAACACGCCCGCACCAGACCCACAAGTGACAGCTGAAAACAACGGTATTGGACAAGAAGCTAGCCTGCGAGCTCGTATCCAGTCGCGCGGTGAACCTCCTCGCGAGATTAGCATTAAGAGGGATCGCGAACGCAAGGATGCTCCTTCGGCTACACCACCCACAGCACCCCATGCAGAGCGCAAAGACACACAGGGCCAAAACAAGCCGCATCAGGGCACAGCTCGTAACGCTTTACCTCCTAGACCTGGCACTGAGACGACGAGACAGAACCACGACAGACCAGCTCCTCAGAGTCAGAGATCTCGCTCGCCTGGACAGTCTAGCAATGCTAGCGCGCGGAAGAGGTCACCACCAACAAGCCGACCAGTGTCACCACCCGCAAAGTACGTTAGAATGTGATCAATCTGGTATCATCGCTAACGTAATCTCTAGTGCTCCACCGACGGGACCACAAAGTATCAGAGGCAGGGCTGCTTCAGAAAAGTCTGGTGGTGGCGCCTCGCTGCTGAGTCGCTTTGACCCTGACGAGCGCAGCGGTCGCAATGGTTCAAGTGGCGGTCGCAACAGTCGCAACAGATCGCAGTCACCATCTCGTTCCGGAGGCGGTGGTCGTAAGTACGACCATCGCGATAGACGCGACGAGCGTGACAGCCGGGACAGTCGAGATGGCCGTGACGGTCGTGATAGCCGTGATAGCCGTGATGCACGCGACACGCGCGATCGTCGCGACCAGCGTGACAGGTACGAAGATGATAGGTCGGGATACAACAAGCGTCGCCGTGTCGAAGACGACAAGAGTAGGGGTGGATCAAGGTATAGAACGGACGAACGCAAGACGCATCAATATGACGACAGAGGGTCGCTAAGCAGACAGAGATCGCGTGGAGATCAGTCACGCGCATTCGATGCTGCCATGTCTGCTGCTGGGTCTGACGATCATCGCAGAAAGCGTGGTGATGACAGGATGAGCGAGAAGGAGAGGGATATGAAGCGGGACCAGAATTACAGAAAGAAGAGAGCCGGATAGGGTGTCTTTGAGTGTTGTACGAGTCTATAAATGATTAATTTAAGTTGAATCTGTCTGTTTCTTTAATTTTGGTTTTTTATCTTATCGAAGAAGACGCGCTCGTTTGAGAATCGACGTTGAGGACGCGATACGAGATGAGTACGGAGCGCGTCGATAGCGGTGAGGCTGCAGCGCCAGAATCCCCGAAGAGAAATATTGTTAGGAGATATGGTAGGGCGCGTGTAGCAGAAGATGCTGGAGAAGGAGCGGAAGCTGCACAAGCGAGCACAAGTGCGACGACGAGCAGCGTACCAGAGCCAGAGCCAGAGCCACAACCAGAGCCGCCTATCCAGGAGAAGAACACTCTGTCAAGCGAGGATGAAGACGGGGATCACAATAAGGACGCGTCGTACGCTGATCTCAGAAAGGAGCTCGGTCTCGGTGGATGGAACGCGGAGGTGGATGCTATCGATGACATGCCAGAGGATCAGTTCAAGACTCTGCCGTCGAATCTGCTGGATGAGCAGAGCGAGGATGAAGCCAGGGACGAGAATGTGGGTCGCGTGCTTACAATCGAGATTGGCGAGTTGAACATGGTTGGCAGCAGGGAGAGAATGACAATGATTTGAACCTGTCTATGGCTGAGCAGCATCACTTAGGCCAGAAAGCGCCTAATGATGTCGATATGGACAAGGATGATGACGACGATTTGGAAGTCACGGGCGATAAAGCCAAGCGACCAAAAGTGGGTGTTAAAGGGTGAAGGAATCCCTCTCTAACAACGCCCAAGGGACTCAACAAGAAGGAAGTGGACGCGATGCATCGTGAGACAGCGAGAATGGTTAGGGATCAGAATGTCAGACTAGAGTCCCGCGGTGATAAGATGACGCTGGCTGATTACTACGCTAAGCTGGCTCTCAAAAGAGGGTTAGTATTGTCATATTGATTCTAACCTCGCTAAGACATGCTCAGACACGCAGAAAACAAGGCTCAGGATATCGTCGACGATGACAAAGAGCAGCACGCCGACACCACTCTGCTCACGACCTCCAAAGACGTACCAGAAGAGCACGCAAAGACAGACAACGACGCGCATCCACCGGAGCAGGACACTCTCATCCAGCAAGACGTCGACGCTAAGAAGAAAGAGCAAGCTGAGAAGCTAAGGATGCTCAAGATGAGGGCATTACAGAATGCTCAAAGCACCAGCAAACAAGACGACGACCAAGACATCGAAATCCTCATCGATGAAACGGCTGTTGGTCCAGTAGCGCGCACTGCCGGTGCACGTCTCGGTGCAGGTTCTGAAGACGCTGCAGCGAAGATGGCTGCCAAGCGTCGCTGGGATAGTCGTGAAGCGCACAGGATCAGGAAGTTTGTTGGCATTTCTGAACGCGGTGGCTCTGGTGCCAAGAGACGCAGGAGCAGTCAAGGCACGCCTAACAAGAAGGGTAAAGTCCTGACGAATGAGGAGCTGATGGAGAGTATCCGACAGAAGGCACTCGATCAGGAACTCCAATTCAAGGATGAGATCGAGGAGCTTGGCCGCACTCGCAAATCCAAATACCACATCCCCAAACCTAAGACAGAACTCTCAGAACGCGTCGATCCAGTGGAAGCAGCCATCAGGCGCGCAGCACAGAAGCAGGAAGATATGGATATGGCAGCTGATGATGAAGTGGACAGCGACGATGATGCAGAGGATGAGGACTGGGAAGGATCTGGTGCTGAGGAGGAGAATGAGAACGACAACGACAACGAGGATGAGAATAATTCAGGCTCTGAACGCAATTCTGATCACGACTCAGAAGAAGCTGACGAGATCGAGAAGGAGAAGGAGAACCACTCGTCTTTCTCTTCCAACACTACAAGCAACAGACCAGAAAACAATCGCAAACCGCTAGGCGAAGCTGCCGGGCATGTCTACGATGACAAGAGCGACGATAGCGACGGAGAAGTTCGCGGATACAGGCGGATCAGGAGGATTATCAATGACGACAACGGCGATGACGAAATGGCGGTTGAGAAGGATCAGCGACTTGAGTCACCATTCGACGCAGCCGACACTGCCAACTCTCAGCCTGAGTTCTACATGAATGAGGAAGGACTGCTGACACAGTCCAAACCAGCAATGGAGTTTGATGACGAGGCTATGCAGATGGATAAGGTGGAACAAGTCAAACACGGTAATCAGCTCAGACGCAGATCATTCGCGAGCGATGGAGAAGATGAGGATGAGAATGGGCATGGAGTCGTGTCGAGAGGACCACTGAGACAGCCTGAGCAGCCTACTCAAGCAACTCAGGCGACGCAGGCGACACAAGCAGAGGCGACACAGGCAGCGACTCAAGTAGCGACTCAACTAGCAACTCAAGCAGCTACTCAGGCAGCTACTCAAATCGACACGCAGCAGCCGTCGCGAGCTGCGCCAACTCAACCAGAAGCAGAATCCAGTGACAGCCAGGATGAGCAACAGCCCCGCAAGCCTCAAAAGAGTGCGTTCGACACGCTCAAGAAGGGCATGCAAAGGCAAGACAAGTATGACAGACGAGAGAAAGAGCGCGAGAGACAGCCGATTGATCCTCGCTATTTTGAAGCTCAAGCGGAAATATCTGACGAAGAGAACCTCGTCGGACTGATCAGTGAGGATGAAGAAGACGACGAAGCCAACAACAAGCATCTAGAGGAGCTGGTGAATGATGACAAGGTAGCCAGAGAACTGCGTGAGAAGCAAGACAAGCTGGCTACTGAAAAGTACCAAGAACAGCTGCGCGAGGACGACGAGCTCGATAAGAAGGTGGCTCAGAATGCAGTCGATGGTCGTTACAGATATAGAAGAAGACATCGTACAGAAGATGGTCTCGAGCTCAGCAGTGACGATGACGACGTCGACTTCATGAAGGCACAGGAGCAGCTGGCTGCTCGACTCGCCAAGAAGAGGAGGAAACAAGCTGGCGAAGAGCCGATGGAGAGGTTTGGTGGGTTAGCGCAGGTCCCAAGGTTCGAAATTTACTGACACATTACAAACAGCACGTAATCCCAAAACTGCAGCTTTCGCAGCTGCGTTCGAGACACCCGCTAACCCTGAAGACTTTGAGGCAGACTTTGACGTCGAGCATACGGGTGGGCCGTTGATCGAACCGCGCGAGGAGAAGGCTGGCAGTGGCGACAGTAGTGGGGATGATGACGATGATGATTCCCAGAAAGACAGCGACGCCGATAGCGACGAGTCAGATCGCGTAAAGCGCAACACCAATACTAACACAAACAAACGACACATGACTCTCAAAGAGGAAGCTGAAGCGATGCGCAAGTTTATGGAGAAGGTGGGTTTGTGTGTTGCGCATATCAGAATACCTAGCTGACGCTACCGCAATCCAGAAACATGCTTATGGGGAAGTATACTCTAGTGATTCTGATGACGAGAGTCAAGCGATGCGGTTCGTGCGCAAGGGCGATCCAGGCAAACAGAAGAGACGAGCGGTGCGGGTGCGGGGTCATGATGATGAAGATGGCGTGCAGTCTTACACTCACGCTCAGAGACCATTGTCGCCCCGCTCGCTTAGCAAGCTCAAGAAGTTCGCGCACGACGAGGGCTCAGGCAACAACTACGCCAGCGCGCCAGGACGGAAAGGTGTGACTAGCTTCTTGGCCGACTCGAATAAGAAGGGAGAGAAGACGAAGGCGAGGCAGATAGTGACACCGAAAGGCAAGCAGAAGCAGTCGCAGTCACAGTCACAGTCGCAGTCACAGTCACAGTCACAGTCACAGTCGCAACCGCAATCCCAACCTTCCTCACAAACCAAAACTGCATCTAAACTCAGCTCGTTCGGCAAGTGGAATTGAACAATGTAAATGTGTATCTATATGTATTGAGGTAGACAAGCGAGGTGTGCTGTGTGATGTAATGTGATTTGATGTGATGTGATATAGGCTATAAAGTTACTAAGGCCCTCGCTTGTTTTTATGCATCCGTGTTTGTCATAGCCCAGCCTCTAGAGGTGTGCCAGCGCAGTCGTGCGACGGTAATAATCAGCCTTGATGAGATCTGAGCCTCTTTCAGCTATGATTTCCTACAAATTGATCGAGTTAAAGATGGTCAGAGTACTCTACTTCTACTCACAACAGTCAGCATAGGGTTAGCGGTCACCATGAGAGGGAACGCGGAAGCATCGAGCACTCTCAGACGCTTCATTCCCCTAACTCTGAGCAAAGGGTCGAGTACGGCAGTCGGGTCATTCGCCGCTCCCATTTTGCAAGTACCAGCCGGGTGGTAGACAGTATGGTGCACTGCTCTACCGTATTTACCGATATCCTCATCAGATTGCACGTGTGGTCCAGGAGCGACTTCCTCCTTGAGCCATTTAGAGAATGGCTCCTGCTTAGCGATCTCTCTCGCGATCTTGATACCGTCGATGATCGTCCGCTCGTCTTCGCGCTCCGGGTCTGTGAAGTAGCGGAAATCGAGTGCTGGCTTGACGGTAGGATCTGAGCTCGTGAGGTACAGTCTTCCTTTAGATTTTGGTCTGCAGACGTTAGGTGTCATGCAGATGGCGTGCTCAGGACGAGGGTAGCCGAGACGTTCAGTGTTATCAGCGAAAGGAACTGAGTAGACATGGAACATGAGATCTGGGCGAGTCTCTCCTGCCTCCTTGACCCTCTGTATAAAAAGGGCGGCGTCAGACTCCATCACCGTCTTGTCCTCGAGCGGGGCGTGCAGTGACCACATAATGATGGATTCTGGGTGATCGAGAAGATTTTCACCGACAGGGAGATCTGCGACAAGGGGAATGTTGAGATCGCGGAGTTGCTCAGCTGGGCCGATACCGTTTAGGAGGAGGAGACGAGGCGAGTCGACAGCGCCAGCAGCGAGCAGCGTCTCGTGGCGAGCAGTGATGCGGGTACGCTTGCCACCTTCTGGAGTAGCTTCCACACCTAACACCTTGTCACCTTCGATGATGAGCTTGTCGACCCAGGTGTTCAGCATAACGTGCAAATTTGGTCGCTTGTCCATTATAGGATGCATGTATGCAACTGAGGCACTCGAACGCTTGCCGTCTTCAGGCGTGTAGGCTATCGAGAGCCAGCCGACACCTTCTGTCCACACTTTGGTGCCGTGCGAGTGACGCGTCTGTGCCCATGCGTCAAAGTTTTCAATCACGGGGACTTTAGTGGTGGATTGGCACGAGCTGATCCAGTCGGCCATGATGGGGTTACGGTCCTTGTCGGCTGCTGGCTGGATGTGGTTGAGAAGTTTGTCGCCGTATGACTGGATGATTGAGCTGTCCCAGCCAGTTGCACCGCTCTTCACCCACTCATCCAAATCCTGAGGAAAGGGTCTGAAGCAGATGAGAGTGTTGTGGGAGCTGCACCCGCCGAGCACTTTAGCGCGGGAGTGCATGATGTGGGAGTTGCCCATTGGTTGCTCGGTCGTCGTGTACTGGTAATCCAATGGACCGCCGAGCAGACTGAGCCAGGATTTGAGCTGGAGCACCTCAGGGTAGTCCCTGTCGTCTGGACCGCCCTCGATGAGGAGGACGCTGATCTCTGGGATCTCCGTCAAGCGATTTGCGAGGACTGAGCCAGCTGTTCCGCCGCCTCTTTAAATTCAATGAGCTACGTTATCGTTATCAGATAATCTAGCGAGACTCACACTATAATATAATCAAATTCCATTTTGGTTGGTTTTTTAAGCGAAGAGAGAAGACGCACGCCGAGATAGGCATCTAATGCGTTTTTAGCCGACGATCAAATATGTCATCATCGCGGATGCTGTCGAAACTGCTGCCAATCAAAGGCGTGCAAGTACCAATAGGTCTATTTATCGATGGTGAATTCAGAGCTGGTAATGGTTCTCCTCTGTGAGTTGCACTTACCGCCAGCGCCAACGGACTTCTGACGTGGAGCAGCCAAACCATCAGTCCAGAGACTGAGAAGCCATTGACGAGCGATGCTATCCACTCTGCTAGCAAGTCAGACGTCGATTTGGCTGTGTCTGCAGCCAGGCGCGCATTCAACACCACATGGGGACAGAACGTGTCAGGGCCAGATCGTTCGCAGCTCATGCGTAAGCTGGCTGACTTGATTGACCGTGATACTCCACTCCTCGCCCAAGTGGAAGCACTCGACGGCGGCAAAACAGTCACGTGGTGCGAGGGAGACATTGCAGACGCAGCAGCCTGTCTCCGCTACTACGCTGGCTGGGCTGACAAGATCCACGGCCAGACGCTGGAGAACCACACACCTACCAAAATGTCCATGACGCTACACGAGCCAATTGGCGTAGTTGGTCAGATTGTACCATTCAACTATCCAATCATGATGGCTGGTTGGGCTATAGCTCCAGCACTAGCTGTCGGTTGCACTGTCGTGTTCAAACCAGCTGAAGCAACACCACTTACTACCCTCATGCTCGCTCAGCTCGTCAAGGAGGCTGGCTTCCCTGATGGCGTATTCAACGTTATCAACGGCACTGGTAAAGAGACTGGCGCCGCTATCGCTGAACATCACGATATCGATAAGGTATCCTTCACAGGCTCAACCGCTACTGGAAAGGGCATCACTATCGCTGCTGCTAAGTCAAACATGAAAAAAGTTACTTTGGAACTCGGTGGTAAATCTCCCTCCCTTGTGTTCGATTCTGCAGACATAGACGAGGCTGTAAAGTGGAGCGCGTTCGGCGTATTCGAGAATGCTGGACAGAGCTGCTCAGCTGGTACTAGACTGCTGGTACATGAGAACATCTACAACGAATTCGTCACTAAACTCGCTCAAGCTGCAGATGAGATCAAATTGGGTGCAGTGCTAGACAGATCGACACAACAAGGTCCTCAAATCCACAAAGCTCAGTTCGAGAAGGTGCTGCAGTACATCGACATCGGTAAGAGTGAGGGTGCCAGACTCGTCACTGGAGGTGAGAGATACGGCGACAGTGGCTACTACATACGTCCAACTGTGTTCGCAGACGTGCACAATAGTGGGTGGCAGTATACACAACTGCGCTAGCTGACAATGTACTTTGGCAGAAATGAGAATCGTATGTCGCTCCCGCTTGTCGCACACCTCATGATAAGCGCTTACTCACTTATCTTCAGGCACAGGAGGAGATATTCGGCCCAGTTGTCGTAGTCATCCCATTCAAGACCGAGGAGGAAGCTGTCGCGATGGCTAACGACACTAGCTATGGCTTGGCTGCTGCGATTTACAGCAAGCATGCTGACCAGGTGGGAAGACTTATGCACAAGCTCAAAGCAGGTACAGTTTGGGTGGTGAGTGAAGTGCTTCTGTTTTTTACCACTGCTAATTGCCCGCCCCCTTCAGAACCAGTACACGATGCTGTCACAGTGAGTGGACCTTATCGATCAGTTACTCAGTTACCGACGAATTTCAGTAACACGCCATTTGGTGGATACAAGCAGAGCGGTTGGGGCAGACAACTCGGCAGCTACGGTCTGGATGCGTACATGAACGTCAAAGGCGTTAGCTGGAACTATGGACCAGAGCCAGCACCGAAGTTGTAATGAAAGTGATTTTTTGAAACGATGAATGAATTTGTAAAATATTAAACTCAACGAAGCACCAAACGTAGAACTTTCGCTTACTTTCGTCAATGTGACAAATTTGCTTGTGTTCCTGAAATTTCCAAGGGACGCTTTTAGTGAGTAAGGGCGAGCTCCAACAACTTAGCGGAATGTTCCTTGTTCTTTAACAATAAAAAGAATTATTGAGAGACTAAACGGTCCACGAATTTCCGATCGAGCATACACCCCTCTTGGCTAATTAAATTACTGGTACGTTCGTAGCGCTCAGCAGCAAGCACAATGTCGCTAATGGGAGGAAACGCAGGCGGAGCAGGAATGGAGAATTCAGGTGGTGGATCCACACCCCAAACAGGCAGTAGCAGTCTCTGCGCAGTATACCCACTCACCGTCGAGAACGTAGAATGTCTACCACAGCCTCCGAGTAGCCAAATTGCAGTCGCAGTCATTCTAGGAAGCGTCGGTCTTATTGGATACATAGGCATCGTAGTGTGTATACTCCTCATGCGAAAAACGGGCAAGGCACGGACATCTTCCCCGCTCCCCTTTGCATACGATGGGCGGTAGCGGGAGCTGAATGCCATTCATTCAACACACACACACACATAGCACTACTACTCAAATCAAGTCTATAGTCGAAATTATACAAGATTAAAGTCTCCGGCTGCGGTTGGTTACATCAACCAATCAATCAATCAATCTGAAACTACAACGCTGCACCAGTTGAAGCATGAGGCAGTCCAAACACTCATTCATCAGTACACTCCACTCACGCTCTCTTCAACGCAGCCAGACTATACTCCTTGAGTACCTCCTCATTGGTCGTCGACGGCGAGTTGAACAACCTGTCGATGCCATTGAGGGATTTCGGGAACGCGATAGTGTCGCGAATGGATTGCGTGTGGCACATAATAGCCATTAGACGATCCATACCTATTAAATCAACTCAATCAACCAACTTCTCCCAAAATCCAATATAAACACCCACCTAGAGCTATACCAGCATGTGGCGGCGCACCACTCCTCAGTGCAACCAACAAGTGGTGGAACCGATCCACCTCCCCGTCATCCAGTTTCAGCACCTCCCTAAACACCTTCTCTTGTAATGCTGCATCATGGATACGCACACTCCCTCCACCGAGCTCGACGCCGTTAACGACTAAGTCGTAATGCTGGCCGCGCACGCGCGATGGCTGCTCAGTGAGCAGTGATACATCTTCAGCGTATGGCGCCGTGAACGGATGATGCGTCGACGCGTACCGTCCTTTCGACAGATGGTCTTTGTCTGAATCTGCCATTGTGAAGAGCGGGAATTCTATAACCCACGCGAATGCGAATGGCGTGGTGTGCGGAATCTGCAGTGCTTCGGCGAGCGCCAACCGCACCTGTCCCAGCACTGTACCGCCTCCGTCAGGGTGCAGCGGGAGGTGCTCGACCCAGACGAGGTCTTGCTCATTGACGGAGAGCGCCTGCTGGATATCTGGCGTGACTTGCGAAGGCGGATGCGCTTGTAGAAAGTCCTTAGATAGCTTGTCTGTATCTCCCTTCTTACAGACTAAAGCTCGCACTTGAGTCTGCGCAGCCTCGTCACGCGATACCTCTTCGATCTCTAACCCGAAACGTAGATCGGGCTTGTCGGAGCCGTAGACATTCATAGCGTGTGTGTATGTCATGACAGGGAAGGGCTGTGGCAGCTCTACATCCATATACTGCCGCCAGAGCTTTCTGATGAGCGTCTCTAACAGTTCACGGACCTGTTCACCACCCATATTCCATTGCTGCGATAGCGCAGTCTCGCTGGGCGCTCCGTTGACATACGCCATCTCAATATCGAGCTGCGTGAACTCGGGTTGCCTGTCTTTGCGGCCATCTTCGTCGCGGAAACAGCGCGCTATCTGGAAATAAGCATCGGTGCAACCTGATGCGATAAGGAGCTGTTTGGGTTGCTGAGGGGACTGCGAGAGGGCGTAGAATGTGGGTGTGTTGGAATGGCGTGTAGGGACTAGAAACTCGCGTGCACCTTCGCTAGACGAGTTGAGAAGCACTGGCGTCTCTATTTCTGTGAATTGTAGGTCGTGCAGGTGTTGGCGTATTGAGTGAGTGATTTTGGATCGTTTGTGGATGTTCTGAGTAAGCGCTGTGCTGCGTAGATCTAAGTAACGATGCTTCAATTTGAGATCGTCGTTCGTGGTCGTGCTAGAGAGTGGATTGAAAGGCAGGGATTCTGCTCTATTGAGAAGGTCGAGCGTTTCGACAAATACCTCGACTTGTCCAGTCGATAAGTCATTATTAACGGATTTACGCTCTTTAACAAGTCCACTAAGTTGTACTACTGAATTCGTAGATAGATTCATGTCGCTCAATAGATGGTTTTTCACCACTAGCTGGATCATACCAGTGTGATCTCTTAGATCGATAAACGAGAGGTTTTTGTTCAGTCTGCGCGTGTTCACGATATGGCCAGATAAGTTGACAGTGTTATTTACATGAGACAGACGTAAATCTCCGCATAAATTTGATCTTTTGAATAAATTAGTGAATGTGGACATGGTGGTTGGTGTACAAGGTGTTTATACAGCTACTTCTTTCTATTTCCGCCTTTTCTGCCGTTGAAGGATGCTCCTATAGATGGAATAAGCTATGAATGCCTCATATACGCCTAGATATCTCACCTCTTTTACTCTGCTGACGCTTGCGATGTCTACCGAGGTCTCTGCCAGATGTGGAAACCTTCTTCTTATCCTCCGAATCCATTTCCACCTCATTCTTAGCCTCGTTATCCTGCAGATCATCCGCAAACTCTGGCCTGTTGTCCTTCGTGGCTTCGTCCGCCGGCGCTGAACTTGTGAGTCTGGCGTTGAGCCTCGCTAGCCTCGCTTGGTCTTTGATGTGGTAGCTGTGCGTAGTGTGTGAGTTTCTAATCGTTTCCGCTTCAAATCCAACGCACTCAGAATCTTCTCTCGTACGCTTAGCGGATCTGTGAGCCTTTTTGACATTGGATCCTGTTCTTGTAGTCAATAATAGCATTAAACGCTAATCGTTGACGCACTCATAGATTTGGCCATCTTGATCGATTGTGACCGTTCGTTTCAACGCAGATACTCTGAGTATTCTTAATTTCTAACGACCAACATGGCGGATGAAAATAATCAAAATAATTCACAGCACGGCGCCAGTAATCTCTGGTATTACGCAAAACGAGGCTTGCTCATCTGGGTCGTCTCCAGATCCGTACTCGGTCCAAATGGGTTACTCACCAAATTAACCGGCGTCGATATGAGCGGTAGCAATAGACCACCACCACCACAGCCATCTGTGACTCCGATAGACACCAACGTCATCCCCACCCAAGTCACTAACCTCTGGGATGCTGACACTGACATGGACTTGTACGTCAAACTGTCCTTATCACAAGATCCATACGACGCTCTCCACGAGAGCAACGACCTTTCAGATCTCCACTGGTCCGGTATCACTTATGGCGATTGGAGCCTCGATAAGCACGCGTCGTTCGACGTTCAGATACCCCACTCAGTTACCCATAATAATGCCTCGCTCTGGGCTGACTTCTACCTCTCCAAGCACGGCGCTACCATCGATCACCTTGACACGGCATACGACCCGCTGTCAGTCACTCACTCCCGCAAACTCCTCACTCGCCATCACAAGAAACCTAAGCAACGCAAGGAGAAGAACCTGTTGAGCGAGGACGGTGAAGACGAGGAGCAGGATATAGTCTCTGCTATTCAAGAAAGCGATCTGATTGTTCCTTACTGGCACTCTAACCTCACACTCTCCCTCGTCCAGGACATCAACGCTAACGTACCTTACACTCAGACACAGCCGCCAGCACGCAGATACATTCCTCTCGACCCTCTAAACCGTCGCAAAGAAGGCGTTACACCACCAACTGGTTACCACTACCCAATCCTCTATCCTAATGACTTCTGGCTGCTGCGTAATCAGTTCACTGAGATTAACTCAACTACCACTACCCTCCCACTCCACATATCACTCACCTCATTGTCCTTCTTCAAGTTCAACATCTACGCCAACATCCACGCCGGAATGGAGGAAAGCGCAAAGCAGCAGGGCACGGGCAATGAGATGGATGAGTTTAAGCGTATGATACTCGAAACCAACCCATACTTCTTGGCGCTCACCGGTATTGTCACTCTTCTGCACACATTGTTCGAATTCCTTGCGTTCAAGAACGACGTGTCACATTGGCGAGGCGAGGGACATGACCTGGTCGGTGTATCGCTCAACTCCATCCTCACCAACATTGTCGTGCAACTCGTCATCCTGCTCTACCTCATCGACAACAACGACAACGCCAGCTGGACGATCATCGGTGGTCAAGGTATAGGACTTGTGATAGAGATGTGGAAAATCACTAAAGCCGTCAACGTCAAGCTCCTTCCAGGAACTGGACTCATTCCGTACAGAGTGCAATGGGAAGACAAGAAGGAATTGAGTGAGGATGAGGTGAAAACGCGCGAATACGACGCCCTCGCTTTCAAGTATGTCAGCTGGGTCATGGTACCTGTGCTTATTGCGTACACGGCCTACTCGCTCGTCTATGACACGCACAGAGGCTGGTACTCTTTCGTTATCTCCACACTTACCTCCTTCGTGTATGCATTCGGATTCGTGCAACTCGTGCCACAGCTCATCCTCAACTACAAGCTGAAAAGCGTAGCGCACATGCCAGGTAGAGCTATGGTGTACAAGACACTGTCTACTGTGATTGACGATCTGTTCTCGTTTATCATTAAGGTGTGTCGGCCGTGTTTAGATATATTCAACTGCTAACAACAACCCCTGCAGATGCCTCTCTTGCACCGCCTCAGCTGCTTCAGAGACGACGTCGTCTTCCTCATCTACCTCTACCAGAGATGGATCTACTCGGTGGATCCAAACCGTCTCAACGAGTACGGACAGGCGACGGAAGAGAAGATTGAGAAGGAGACTGGCAAGTCTGTGAAGACGATTGAGGATAGCAAGGCCAAGAAGGAAAACAAGAAGGAAAACAAAAAGGATCAATAGAGCTACTTAATGTATTACTATAATCACTTTCAATTTAATAGGGTTTGCTTTCTGCTTTTATGAATTTATTTATTTTCTCATTTTCTTATCTCAAAAGTCAGTTGACGCGCCTCGCGTTGTCTTCTTTATCGGTGAATCGCCAACACGGAAATATCAAAGAAAGCGTGAAATTGCAGTGAATATTAATTGCACGGTCTAATTGCTAAAGACTGAAATACGCTGCCGCCAACAAAATGCCCAGAACTTCGCGCCGCCTTATGCAACTTGCTCCAGACCACACAGAAGAGGATCTGCTAGCGTTGAATGAGAAACTGAATATTGTCACTCCCCGTAAGAGTAAGAGTACACGAAGCACAGCCACTCGCACCCCAACAACGACCAGACACACGCCACGACGCGTCCATGCGTCCGATACCAGCGAAGGGGAAGCAACGGAGGAGGAGGAGGAGGAGGATGAAAGCGCTGCGAATGCTCCAGTCGCTGTCAAAACCTCACCTAAACGGAAACATGACGATACCGGTGCAACTGCTACTAAGAAACAGAGCACACCAGAGAAGAAGAGAGAGGCGGCGAGAGTCGCAGTAGCCTCACAAACAACTCATACGGAGCCTACGGAAACTGCCTCTACTGCTCGTACCCTGCGCAATAAGAAATCGGTCACTTTGGCACCTTCCTCTAGCACCCGTAGTGCTCTGGTGCGCGAGAGCACATTCGGTGATAAAGACAACGATAAAGAGGACAGTACACTCGCTAGCAATGCAGCTAGCAGCACATGCACGCGCACCAACTCCGGCGTCTTCAAAACGCCATCCAAAACACCGCGCAAGACACCATCACGCCGTAATCTTAACTCCTCGCTCAAGAAGGAAGACACTTTCGACGAGTACATTCAGCCGCCCAAGACGCTCTTCAAGGAGTTGACCGGCGGTAGCAGTGAGGATGTTAGCACACCTGCCACAGCGTCAGCCTCACTCATGCGCGAAGAAAGCTTCTCCGTGCAGCCGAATATCTACGGCACTGCGCGCAATGTCATCCGCTCTCTGAATGCGTCCTCAGACGGAGACGCGCTCGTAGGACGCGAGAAAGAGGTGCAGACTATAAGAGACTTTGTGGACGCGGAGCAGCATACACACTCATCACTCTACGTGTCGGGACCACCAGGCGGCGGGAAGACGGCGGCCGTGCGCCTCGTCACTAGAGACGTCAAGCATCAGTGGCTAAATTGCATGGCTCTGAGTGGCACGTCTCATGGCGTGGGTGGATTGATCGATGACATGCATCGCGGTAAACCAATGTGGGTTTGAGTGTCATATATATTTGTTCGTATCTCACCTCTTGCAATCCAGGCTGATCATCCTCGACGAGATTGATACCCTGCCGCACGAGCACCTCATACAGCTGTTCAAGACAGCGCAGGACAGCGCTCACATCAAGCTTATCGGTATCGCAAATGCACTCGACCTGACAAGCAACCAGTTGCAGAACCTCGCACACCCGCCGCTGCATCTCCAAGTGCAGCCATACGCGGTCGAGCAGCTGAACGCGATAGTGAGCGCGAGGCTGGGCGAGTACAAGCAGCTCTTCATGCCACAAGCCCTCGAGCTGCTATCGCGCAAAGTGGCAGCACTGACTGGTGATCTGCGCCAGGTTATCTCTGTGTTAACGCTGTGTCTGGACAGTGTGGAGAAGGAGCAGAAACGAGCGCGTGGTGTTACTGCACTTGCTGAACTAACAGTCGAAACTGCTACCAAAGTGCCTATGCAGACCATGCTCAAGAGTATCAGTATGCGCGTCAAATCCAATCAGAAGAACATGCAGAATCACAAAATTCACTCTCTTAATCTGTACTCGCGTATTGCACTGCTGTGCGTTATGCTCACTATGAAAAGGAAAAGTAAGCTCAAGAGTGCTGTCAGTCTTTACGATAATTATCGCTACCTCCTCAACACTCATTCTACACTAAACCCAACCACTAAATCTGACTTTATCGATCTCGTTAATGTGCTCGTCAGTGCGAGTATACTTATTGAACAGGTATCGACATTCGATCAGAATTCTGCTAAGGATGCTATGCTAGGCACACCTTCTAAACGCGCAAGAAATAAAGCTGCCATGATGGCTCAGGAACCTGAATTTGCATTGCAATACAGCGAGCCTGAGTTAACACGCTTGCTAGGCGTTGCGGATGTCCAACAGGACGGTGACAACCCTCAGCTGGAACAGCTCAAACGTATCTATCATGGCGAGTGCAAGCGCATCGAAGCAGAGTCAGTCAGGATGGAATGGAAGAGCAAGAGAATTCCATTGGGTGAAGGCGGCGCTAATAGTAATCCACCTGTGGATGTTTTCGTGTAAGATATGCTTATATACTATATTCATTAACTCGTGATACAAATTTTGGTTTCATCAAGAAGAGTCATTAGTACTTGGCTATGCTTCTGCTTCTACTTCTGCACACCAGCGTGGATAGCCTTGAGGAGCTCCTCACCGAGCTTCTTAGCACTGGCTGGGTTCTGACCAGAGATGTATGTACCTTGGGAGTTCTTGTCGACGATGACACACTCGCCCCATGGTTGATCAGCCTTGACGTAGTTACCGCCGTGTCTCTTGATGTGATCTTCTGGGAGTTCAGGGATGGATTCAACCTTACCAACCTGCTCTTCCTCAGTGTTTGAGAAAGCGGTTGCCTTTCTACCCTTGTAAATAGAATCGCCATTCTTGTCTACAACAGAGCCGAGCACACCACCAGCATGGCACACAGCTGCGATTGGCTTGCCTGCCTGGTAGATTTGACTGATGACGCGTTGTGCGTCGCTGTCTTTGATAATGTCGATCGAAGGACCGTGACCACCTGGAAGCAAGACGGCGTCGTAGTCTGCTGGGTTGATTTGTGAGAGTGGTACGTTGTTCTGATACTTGTCTGCTCTGTCCTTCAAGAAAGACATGGACTCAATGTCGTTCTTGAACATTTCGATGGACGATGGATCGATGACTGAGTGGCCGGATGGGGATGAGAACGTGATGTCGGTGTCTTGGTGGATAGCGAAGAATGGGTGAGCGAGCTCTGAAATGAAAACACCAGTGTCTTCTCCCTTGAGCGTCTTAGACGCTGAGGAGAGCACGATGAGAACTTTTGGGAGAGTGACTGCTGAAGACATGATGGTTGTATGGAAACAAGAGTGTGTGACTGATGCTGTGGATAATTTAAATAACAATATCGGTCATCATAACGACGTCATCCATGAGGCATTAATACTTTCAAGTGGAGGTTTAAAGCTGGTTGCTACTGTGTGTGTTCATAACTATCGCTGCCTTCTCTTCCCTTCTCCTTACGCCTCCTTCACCAGCTTCTCCCATGTCCGAAACCACTCAAAATCCCAACACGACGCTATACCTCCGGAATCTGCCTGATAAAATTCACAAGCAGGAACTACGCCAGCAGCTTTATTTCAGGTTTCAATCTTATGGCAGAATTCTCGACGTCGTAGCACTCAAAACAGACAAATTGCGAGGACAGGCGTGGATAGTGTTCGACGTATTATCAGCAGCTACGGCAGCCATGCGTGCTGAGAATGGCAGCAGATTCTACAGCAAACCCATCTCAATCCAATACGCCAAATCGACTTCAAACGCTACCAAAATTCATAAAGGCGGTGCTGGTGAGATGTACAATGATGCACAGAAGCACGTCCAACGTATGACAATCTCGAACGCTTCAGAAACCTCTCTCGGTCTGAAACGTGCTAGAGAAGCAGAAGAGCTGCAGAGGAAGGATAGAGAAGCGGCTGAGGCGCACAATATAGATGGCGCTGATACACCTAATAAGCGAGCAAGAGTAGACACTTAGATATACACCTATTTTGTACACTACTTTTTTATTTATTGTAAGATAATACAAAGAAAGATATCTCAATGCGTTTGTTTATGCTGCTTGGTATGGCTTACATTGCTCCTGCAAGCATCGGTCGAATGCACCCTCGAGCGCTTCCAGCGTACGCTCACAGTCTGGTCGCACTGTACCCTCGCCATAGAGCGGCGCGACGCGTGATTGTACTCGTGAAGTTATCACATCCTGCTCCACGTTCTCCTGATTCTCTATGCCCAGATTCGACGCCTTCTGTACACCCTTGTCTGCACCGTGACGCACCTCGCCATACATGGTCACTGGGGTGATAGCGTTCTTGTCAATCATGTCTTGCCAAACGGCGATGAAGACTCCAGGACCAATCTTGGGCTCAGGTTTTGATCTGTCGAGCAATGCTGACATCTTCTCTCTGCTGCTGTTGAGAACGTTGCGTTGATATTCAACATGCGCGTCTAATTCGCTGACCACCTCTTGCTGCGTCTGGCTGTCCAGCTTACCGAACAGACCTTGCAACACCTCCGAATAATCACCTGCGCCAGTGCACTCCTCCTTATCATCTACGACTTCCTCGTTCTTGGTGCGGTACTGCTGCAGAGAATGCATGTACCAGTCGAGATACATTTCTTTCATCTCTGGCGCCTTCTTGACGAGATTGTGCAAGAACTTGTGCAGATTCTTCTGATGCTTGTTGAACAGATCAATGTAGGCACGCGGTCCGACTTGCTCCTTGGCTATGACGACGAGATCGTCAATGAAGACCTGCAAATCGTCAAGCGCTTCTTTGAGATTGACAGATTTGTGCAATTTGCGAATCAATGGCTCAAACGCGTTCATGGCTTCAGTGACACACAGTGATACCAGATCTGGTTTGGTGTTGACGAGCGCGTCAATCAGTCTGTATCTATCGCGTATCGCGAGTTGTAGCGTAAGTTGGGTGAGCAGCGTTGAGTGAGCTTCTTCAGACGCTGGCAAGTCGACGTTGTGACGACTGAGTATCGTTATGATGATGGATTGGTTCTTCTCTATAGATTCATTACGGATATCGACCCTTTCTTCTCTGGAGGCATCGTCGACGTACTTCTGGACAGCCTCTTTCTGCGCAGTCGTTGCGCCACTCTCTGCTTCCTTCTTCTCTACCTCTGACCATTGCTTCTGCAAGTTTGACTTGTCTTTGCCCAAGACGCTTGTGATGATGCTGTTGGATAGCGTTAGATTGTCATACAGATAAACGCACCACTCACGTCTGCAACAGATTGTTGCCACTTCCAATACCGACATATCCGAGTGGATTGCGCGACAAGAATATTTTGAGAACGCCCGAGATCATAGTCGCAGCATTAGCGACCTGAGTCGACATCCCTACGAGGGAGTACGGCAATAAGCTATGGACTCTCGATATGAGTGTGACAGTTGACTGTGCACACGGCGAGCGGGTGAAGAGGTAATGCAAGAAACTTGCTAGAGTAGCGCTAGCGAAGGCATGAGCAGCCTGGAACAACGTTGGTAGTTCCTCCAGCTTATCCGTTTTCTCTACATAGCCGACGAGATCCTCGACGTACTTACCGTACACGAGTCCCTGTAGGAAATCGTTCCAAGCGTTCTGCACGTCTTGTGGATTGTTTGGATCGTAGGTGCACTCGCGCGCGTCTTTTGGGAAAGTGGATTGTTTCCTGCGTGGCAGTCCACCCAGTACACCTCTCAGAGCGAACTCTGCCTGCATTTGTAATCAGCTGAGTCGTCGCTGCCGTTGATAGTGGCACATACGATGACGATGATGCCTTGACCCAGGATCTTGCGCTTTCCGAGCAAACCCTTATCGAAGCTGTCTGAAAGATCCTTTGGGAGTGTTGGAGTGTGTGTATGCGGATCGATGATTAACCCACCTGCGCTGCCAAACGCTCAAGCAAGCCCTGTGCTCCCTCTTGCCACAGCTCGGGTGGAATGGTAGAGAATCCAGGCAGCGTCAAGGCTAATTGGCGGAAGAGATAGTTGAGCGCTGGGCTCGGAGGCTGTGGCGTGTCTGCCATGGGCTTGAATGGGTATCCGGAGCTGGACACGCGGCCGGGTATTTTTGTAAGCGTGAATTCATTAAAAGATTGTATGTGCGTCAGAATATCAAATAGCGCTTTTAATTGCGCTGCGTTTAGTGTCCCCGGTGGTGTCATGGCCGTGTGCGTTCAAGTTGCCAAGAAAGCTGATTACGCAAACCAAAAGAAATAAAATCAGAGTACACAAAGCAATGCGGCAATTAATAAGACACTGGCTGTTGAATAGCTGTATACAGTCGCTGCAGCACCACTATCACCATTGTCACCTTGTGTTACAGTGTTGTTGCTAGCTATTGGCAGCGCTGTGTTCTCAATTTGCGTCCATTTTGCTGAATCCGTGTCACTGAAGTCCAGATAATACACCTCGTTCGTCGAAGTTAACTGCACCAGCGTGTTTTCCGTACTGGCGTAGTCTGATTTGCTATCCTTCACTGTAGGTCCATCAAACGTAGAAGTCGTGTTCGATTCCACGTCTATCAAGTAGCTCTGCTCGCCTGAGTCTGGAATATACCAGAACTTGGTCTGCCACTCATTGTCCTTCTTGAAAACGGAGGCTGTCTGCCCATGTTCCTGCTTCCAATCACCGTATTTCTGCACTTCTGGCTGGAAATAGCTGTAGTGTATCACGAACAAGTGAGCCTCTCCATCACTAGCACCTGGAACATCCACAAAGTGTAAGTGGTTCGATGCCAACCCAATAACTGGATCATAGTCCTCAGTATTGAATGGAACTTGGTCGACGCTGTTCCACTTCAACGTATCATTCGGTATCAGCGCTTCTCCCATCTCTAATGAGAAGAGGTTCGAGCCGTCTAGTCCATACCACACGTTGGTATCGTGCTATTCCAACACGCGTCAGATACACAACATCACCAAGACAAGCTGACTCACATCCAAAACAGCCTCCAAATTGTCCATATTCGGTCCACCTTCCTCTGCCTTGTCTGCGCTTGCCTTTGTCCATTCCTTGGCCTTGAAGTCGAGGATGTAAACACTCGCAGGGTCCTTCTTTTCTACGTTGAGGCACTAGGTGGTTGTTAGAACAGCTTTATGAGTACACAAGACCCACGTAAGCACCGTTAAAGTACTGAGATAACCAGCAATTAGGGTTGGATGTATCGAACGATCTGTGCAGCGATTTAGACGCATTCCTTTACTTAAAGGGATAGCAACCAACGTACGGTCTATCACCTTTACTAATCTTGTCAAACGACGAGCTCGAATTCCAGTCCTTCTGTGCACCCGCTGCAAAGTCCTTATTGGCCACACCGAGCAAATAGAGATTCTGGTCTTTATCGAAAACGACTTGAGAATTGGCAGCTACAGTCGCAAGTAAAGCTGCTTGTGCAATTATTCCAATCTTCATCGTTCACCGTTCACCGTCAACGCTCAAGCCCACGTTTCATCTTTTCCCTTAGAAGGCCTATTTTAGTCTCAAATGACATCATTGAACGGCGTATTCATTTCTGAGCGTATAAATGCTCGTGAAATGAAATCGGCCACGCGGATGAGCGTAGCGTAACCAATGACCGGCGATATCATGTGTGGTGGTGTGATATGATATGATGTATGCAGTGTGTACAAGTTGTAGCGTAGCCTCGTTCAATAGTAAGCTACGCAATGAAGGAGAGGATGCGGATGTAGCTCTCTCTGCTTGTCGAGGATACTCTCAATTTCCTCATCGAGATCCTCGCTGCGATCAATCTGTTGTCTCTCGTAAGCTATGTGTTATCAAAATCAACACTTCAAATCTCACCGCTGTAGCCAAATCTAGTATAGCTCTACCCGCCAACGCCGCCTCTTCATGATTATCTTTGATCTCCACGTTGATGACGTGCACTGGTCTATTGAAGTAGGCTTCTCTGTTCAGCAAATCATCACAAACTGCCTCCCAGCATCTCTCTTCGCAAGTGATGACAACATCAGACGTAGGAGCACTATCTGCCCAACGCTCTGGGGCCAGTTTGATCTGTCTATTCCGATCCAGCATCGCCAGTAACCCATTATTCGTGTACAGCCTTCGATCCTTGCTCTCTAAATCTTTCAGTATCGTGTTGTACGGCGTACCGAATGCATAAGTGTTGGGTCTGTCTATAGACGTACCAGGCAAGCGCACTGCTGTACCTGTACCCGATGATGTGACGTTGAAATTAGCTCGCGCTAACACTTTGTGCGCTTCCATTGAACGATTCTGATTGGATGAACACACCACGCAGAACATCCTCTTGTTCGGCGCTCGCGGATTCGAGGTGGTCACTGTCGCTGTCGTCGTCGGCGTTACTGAACTCGCTGAGCTCGTTGATGGGAATTGTTGGGCGGGAGATGAATATGATTGCTGCTGCTGCTGCTGCTGCACCTGATTCATCCTCCGCGGATCAATGCGTCCTCGTAATCTGGGATCCATTGGTGGCTTCCTTATTGCGTATTTGTTAGATACGCGAAGAATGACAAGATCGAGAGATGCAAAGAGATGAGATATAGCAAGCTGCTCATTAACCCAAATACACCCTCCATCTCTCGAAATTTACTCACTTTGTTGATGATGAAATGGGTACAAGAGATGTGAGTATTCTTGCATCAAGACCACCAAGAGCAATCACCATGAGCAGACACCGCTATGTCAGGAATATGAATTTAGACGGTGAATAGAGTGTACATCTCCAATACCCCCATTAAAGCCACACAGACGAGCTTGATGACGGCGCATTCAGCGACGAGTACGACGACGACACGAGCGATCAAGTCGTTTACGGTGTGTGCATTGCCTAACTCACCAATGAGCATCTCTAATGCGCACAAAAGAGGGCATCACAGACGATCAACTCGGTAATTGCCTCAGACTGTAACCAATCGCTTCTCATTGGCTTCACAGACCAACTCTACGCCGGGCTTGACAGCATCCGTGAATCCATACCAGAGTCTACTTCCTCAGACCGTGAAATCAAAGACGCTCTCTGGTATTTCTACTTTGACGTTGAGAAGTCACTCAATTGGATCCTCGGTGCGTCATCGCTTCATCCTCGAATGAAGAAGACACACTCACACACCACAGAGGAATCTACAAAGCGTGCTGACGCTGAGAAGAAGAAGAAAGAGAAAGGTGAGTTACGCCCTTCCATACCTCCACCAGCATCCGTCCAACAGCCCACTCTTCACTTAGATGACGCACCTCTGTCTGCACTCAAGAAACTCGCCATAGCACGCCAAGCTAAAGCTCAGCCACAGTCACATCCACAGTCGAAGCTGCTGTTTATAGGCAAGGGAAGGGCGCGCGTACCCGTGCCATTTGACTACGACAACTGTGTCTACGTGAAGCCTGACAGGAAGACTGTGGATGAGCGCAAACCACAGGAAGCTGCACAGACTCAGCAGCAAACGTCTGCTCAGCCACCTGCTGCTCCTGCCAAGCCCGTATCCAAGCTTGCAGCAATGGCAGCAGCGAGAAGACAACAGCAGCAGCCACAACCGCAACAGTCGCAGCAACCACAGTCGCAGAATGACCCTCCTGCTTTGACATCACCTACTTCCAATCCCTCAGAGGCACCCACAAAGCCGCTGTCCAAATTACAGTCAAGGGCGTTGCAAGCTCGTGCACCACCCCCACCCGTACAGCCACCACCGCCACCGAGAGAGCTCACGCAATCGGAGAGACTCTTTGTCGACTTGGACACAACAATCGAGAAGAGCCAGCCTTCAAGTGTCGGAAACGTGATCGTCATGGCTACTGCTAGACCTCGAGAACACGCACTCAGCTCGAGTACTGCAAATCTGTGGATATGTCAGAAAGGCGCTTTCGACGGACCAAGTCCTGACGATGTAGTGCTGTCGGCTCGCAAAGGCACTACGCTTGGAAGCGGTAGTGGAAGTGGAGATGCAGACAGAGGTGCCTCATAGTTTAGAGTGTCGGTCTTTACCATTACCACCTGATATACCCATTCCTTGCCCCCCCCTTTTCCATATCATCGACAAATATTAATATCCACTTCAGAGCAACGCGCTTCAAAACCATCGTCTAAGGCGTCGACACCAACACCTGGCACACCGAGCAAAAAGGAGTTTGCGCACTTGAGCAAGGATGTCAGCAATCTAAAGCTATCGGCGAACAACACACCAGCATCATCACGTCCATCTACACCACAGATGCAAGAATCCAAGAAACTCATCCCTCGTCGTGAATTGATTGAGAAAGCACAAGCAACATTGACCAACGATATAAGTTTGTGCGTAGTGGGACATGTAGATGCAGGTAAATCTACCATCCTCGGTCGGTTACTGGTCGAGCTTGGTGAAATGACGGATAGGGAGCATGACAAGAATGTGCGCAATTCAGATAAACAAGGCAAAGCGTCATTCGCATATGCGTGGGCTATGGACGATCTAGTGGAGGAGCGTGAAAGAGGTGTGACATTGGACTATGCCGTTACTTCTTTACGTACCAAGGATCGTCTTCTCCATATCGTAGACACACCAGGTCACTCTCATCTAGTACACAACATGATCTCCGGCGCGCAGCAGGCTGATGCCGCGCTCTTGATTATCGACGCCAGAGAGGGCGAGTTCGAAAAGGGCTTCTCGGAGAGAGGTCAGACTCGTGAACATGCGCTCCTCGTTAGAAGTCTGGGCGTTAGGGAATTGGGCGTCGTCGTCAATAAGATCGATGCTACTAATTACTCGCAGCAACGATTCGATTATATTAGAGACACACTCAGACCGTTCCTCATCAAGAATGGGTTCAATAAGGACCGCATACAGTTCGTGCCTTGCGCTGCTATGACGGGCGAGAACGTCACCAAGTGCTCTAACGAGGCACTTGAAAGTTGGTACAATGGTCCAACTGTCGCTCAAGTTCTTGGTGGGTGTATATTTAGCGTAGCACGTTATGACGCCCAATTTCTCACTCACTCATAGACCACTTCGAACCTCCTCAACGCCCCATCGAGGCTGGATTGCGCTTGCCCGTGCACAACATCTTCAAGGGCCAGACTGCTATCGCAAGCGGTGTCGGCGTCACTGGCAGACTGTGTGCTGGTGTCGTGCAGGTCGGTGAGAAGGTCAGATGCTTACCGGGAGATGAGCATGCTATTGTGAAGAGTGGGTTTACGTTTTGAATGATAGAAATCAATCTGATAAGCCCAAGTGATCGAAGTCGATGAAGAGCCAGTGCCATTCGCCGCAGCTGGCACCAATGTCACTCTGTATCTCGCAAACATCGATCCTATACAGCTAAGGTGGGTGTGATCTCAGCTGATGAAGCATACCTAACAATCACAGCATCGGCTCCGTTCTCTGCTCGCCTACCGATCTCGCCCCACTGGCGACGCGCTTTGTTGCTCAGATTCTGCTCTTCGACACGCAGATCCCTATCCTGCCAGGAACTACTGTGAGTGTGGTAGCTATCAACTGTCTTGCTGACTCCGCTCAAGTTTGAAATATTCCTCCACTCCATCAACACCTCAGCCAGTGTGACGAAGCTGATTGAGACGGTGGACAAGAATACAGGAGCAGTGCTGAAGGCCAAACCGAGGTGTGTTGCTAATCAAGACAAAGAGCCAAACTGACACGCAGCACAAGAGTGCTCACTGGCAACTCAGCAGCTCGCGTTGAGATGGCTGTCGGATCCAGCTCGCTCACGTCGCAGTCAGGCAGCGGAATGCCATCGAGCAACGTCATCGCCATCGAGAAGTTCAGCGCAAACAAGGACATGGGCAGACTGCTGCTGCGCCACGAGGGCGACACCATCGCGGCGGGCATCATCATCGACCACATACGCTAAATTCGCTAGACAGCTACAGGTAGAACTAATTTGTGCATAATAACAACATAAATAGCTACAATAATATCTTGCATTGTCCGTGATTATAGTGCATGCGAGGTTGGTCAGCTTAGCTGTACACTTCAGCGTAGTAGTCGTCAGTGACAGTGCAGCTGCAGTCTCGAGGCTGCTTGCCGCTGAAGAAGGCCTTGGCGTGCTTCTCGATACAGCCGTTGGTATCTGGAATCACAGCGTTAGGGGTGATGGTGTGACCATAGCCATTCTTAATCGTGAGGACAGCGGCATTCTCCGCGCCGACCGCCTCCTGCGCTTGCTTGGCCTGCTCGAGTGGTAAAATAGGATCGTAGGCGTTGGAGGCGAGCAAGAGCTTGTTGGCGAACTTGACACCGCCGAACTCAGTCAAGCGAGGACGACTGAAAATGCCGGCGGGGTATTGCTGGCAAAGGAAGCCCGACTGGTAGAGATACTGGCTGTAGAAGCGCTGCGTGATATGGTCATAAGTATCTTGGAACGCTGCGGTGGCCTCATCAACGGTGAACTCCTCCATCTGCGCATCAGCACAGTTGATAGCGTTGATGGCCTCGCCCCGCGAGCTGCTGATGTCGCTGTTGCCGAATGAGGATGGCAGAATCGACGCCGTCTTCTGTATCATCCCAAACGCAGTCTGCCAGACCGCAGGCGCGTACAGAGCTTGATAGACGTCGTCGACGACGCGCGTGCGTGTTGAGTACACGGAGTTGATGACTGGGTCGGTGGAATTGTACACGAGCGCTGTCAGCTCATTGATCTTCTCCTTCGTAATGCCAGGGAACGCGCACGACGAACTCTGCTGACAGCTCTCCACCATCTTGTCGAACACGTCGTCAGCGGAAGTGAGGTAGGACGGGATTGCAGAGAGGGCGCCAGTGTTTGCACGCACTGTTGGCGACATGATACCATTGAGGAAGAATTTACCAACGCGATGTGGGTATTTAACTGCCATGCTTAGTCCCAAGTACGAGCCGTAGCTTTCACCGAAGTAGTTGACGGGGGAATCAGCCTCTTCTACTATCTTGTCGTAGGCGTAGATCATGTCATCTGCCGCGTAATAAGTACCGATGTATGGGAGGTGAGGAGTGTTGTCGACGCATGTCTTGATATACGTCTTCTCAGCGTCGAAGTAGTCTTGAAGCTGGGAGCGCAGTAACGGAATAGTTGAGTCATCGAGCGTTGGTGGAGCATCAGGGAAATAAGTACCAGGATTGTGGTCACTCGTGTTGCACAGCACCTTGAGACCAGATTCACCGGCTGCGCGTGGATCGACACCGACGAGAACGTAGTCAGGTGATGTGAGCGAGTACAGCATGTCGGCGAATGCTTCAACACCGCTGCTGGCATCGCTCGCCGATGCTATAGCTGGCCCACCGGTGTTCAGCAACAAGTGCGTCTGGTTGAGCGGATTGGTGACGTCCTTGCTCCAGACCTTCTTGACATAAAGCTTGAACGTGCCGAGGCTGTCGTCTGTCTGATCGATGGGAGTGCTGAAGATTGTGAGACGCTGTGACAAAGACATAGACGATACGCACTCTATGTATGCGCACTGCGCGTTGTACTTGCTGCCAGTAGCACAGTCTGTCCAGTCAATGGAGTCGTCACGAGCCTGGCGCTATGCGTTAGTTCATGAAGCACATTATGCAGTGTATATGTACTAACCAGCGTGACAGTTGCGAAAAGGAGGACTATAAGTTGGATAAAGTACTTCATAACTTCTATATGCTTCGTCTATAATTTGGAGTGTTGATGGAAAACATGCACAAAGACGATCTCGGGCAAGTCATGCAGCAATTTCAAATTCGAAAATTTTAATGAAGGGGGCGAGATAAGGCGTAAATTAAGATAGCCGATGATCTGTCAAATTAATGTTCGGCCGGCACGGTAGCATTGAGCAATCTAATCACACTATCGATCACTCAATTTAGCTAGACAGAAGAAATTTTCATTAATCCTACTAAGAACAGAAAGATTTTGAAAGATAAAGCGAATGTAGCACAAACAGTCCATGCTTGCTAAATGAACGGTAAAATCTTCTCATTTGCTGGTCCTTCCTAACTGTGTTGAGAGGTATGTAGGAAAGTTGAGTATAAGGTACGCCAAGTTTGTAGTAGCTTGAAGATTGAAATGATCGGAAGAACGTCTTTCGGATAAAGTAAGTATGATAAAAACATTTGGATGCGAGTTTGAGAGTTTGAAGAATTGGAAAATGCAAAGGAGTAACTTGAAATCGGAAGAGAGTATTTGTGGTATATGAAGTTGAACTTTGATGCGCATATTCTATCAGATTCTACTTGCGATCGCCCAGCGGACCCAGGTCTACCCAGCTCACTCTAGGTGCAGTAGAATGGTTAGTTCCTAGAGTCTGTCCTCCTGACCTCTGCCTCATGTGTCTCGATTCGCCATTCATGGATTCAAATGCTGATGTGTGTGCGAGTGGTTCAAATTGTTCTGATGGTGTGAATGGTGATGCTACGGAGTATGATGAACTGTCTGGTGTCTCTGAACCAGAGTCTATGATCGCTGATTTGAACTTTGATAATCTGGCATTTCTCTCCTGCTCATGCACAAATGCAGGTATGGCATTACCAGCAATGGACTGTCTAGAAGGCAAGAACCAAACAGACTGCGGCCTGTTCTCGTCGAATCCTTCGTTGAGCAGCTCCTCCATTGCATTCGCATCGTACTCTCCACCACCACCTTTGAGAAGCAGATCGTGCGCTGGTAGAAGTGAAGAAGCTGGCGGTGGCAGATTGCTGTTGAACTCGTTGTAGTTGCCAATCTCTTCACCCCATTTATCTTCTTCGCCGTACGAACTGAGAGACGTGTTGTCGCTGTCTGCATAGTCGGTGGAGTCCGGACGCAATCCAGCATCTGGAGCACTGAGGTCATTGTAGAAGCCTCTCTGACCGAATGCCTTCTCGAACTCTTTGCGTGTCTTCTCTTCACGCTTCGTCTTGCGCAGACGAGAGCGCTCCCAGTCTTCCCATCTACGAAGAGGTACATTGACAGTGAAGAGGTCAGCCTTGTCGTCGTGTGCCACGCTCTTCTTCTCTCCTTCGACCTTACGGGTTTCACCCCAGGAGAAGTCGTCGAAGTGCCAGAAGGAATAGACGGGCAACACCAAATTCCAAATAGGAAGAGCGATGATGTAGATGACCATCCAACCAATGTAGACGATCTTACGAGTGGTGACGAGAATGAGAATCGCAGGTAAACCGAGGACAGCGCAAAGCATCATGAGTGGAATGGCATCAGCGAACTTGTTAGGCGGGGTGATAATCGAGTTGATGATGAGGGCCAATGAGAGCAAAATGGCAATTGGGAGAACGACGGTACCGATGAGATCCATAAGGATGACGAATTGCATGGAGAAACAGAAGGTACCACATCTTTTAGGTATTAGTTAGCTTCAGTGTTTCTCGAGAAGAGAACCAATACCTACAGATTCCTGACCAAAACCAACTCCATTAAATTGTGGACAGTGGAGTTGATCCAACGACGACGCTGCGACAACAGAACCTTGAACTCGTCCGGAGCGATAGTTCTACAGCGTGCCGATGGACAGAACATCATTTTGCGGTTAGGGAACGTTCTCAACATGAGCGTCGACAAGAATCTATCTTCACCAAGCAAGAGCAGGTTCTTCTGGTGCAGAGTTTGTACGTCTGTTTGACTGTACTGTTCAACGACCTCTGGCTTGACGATAAGCGGAACCCAATCGTTCTCCTCGTCACGTCTAGCCTTGATGCGATACATCGAGAAACAACCTGGCAGACAAGTAACACCACCAAATACACTCTCGAAAGCCTTGGGTTTTGTCAGTCACGTAGTCCACGAGTTAATGTCTAAAACCCACCTTGACCATGTGATGGGAGATATAGTACTCAAAGACTTGGATCCAGGTGACCCAGCTAGCGCGCTTGTTCTCCAGTCTAGTTTCTCCACAAACACCCATGATAAAGTTATCGTGCTGCATACACAGAACGAGCTTGGTGAGTGCGTCAGGGAAGATCTTGGTATCGGCATCGATCATGAAGATAGTTTCAAAGTAGTCTGGAGTGACGCCCATCAGCGTGTGAACCTTTCTGAACAAATCGTAGTCGAGTGGTGTCATACGGTCATTATAAGTGACTCTTGAGAAGAAGTTCATGAGGACGATTTGCGAGTCTCTCTTACCTCTGTTACCAGGCTTTGGATCAGAGGCAGCCTCATCTTCAGTACCGCACTTGACCAATATGATTGTAGGAGTTCTGTGACCGTTCTTGGACTTGTAATGACCAGCATATACCATGGCTCTGTTCTCCTGCTTCTTACCGCCACCGACGGCCATGTACGCCATTGGCATTGGGTTACCGAAACGAGGGTCAGGCTCAATCATGCTGACACAGATGTCAGGCGTAGACATCTTCTCTCCGTGACCAGTGATCATACCATCAGCGACAATAAAAATGAGCTTGCGTTGGTCGGAATAGTCACTGGCAGCGATAGACTCAACCGTCGTGGCGATACTGTCGTAGCCTTCCGAATAACAAGTGATAAGGCAGCACGTGTAAAGCTCCGTGCCAACACGAGCAGCTGAGATGATAGGGTCGTCTGGAACTAAGGAGCGGTACTTGGCCAATTTGGCAGCCTTCTTGCTAGACTTTGGCTCTGCGCCGTCGGAAGCCCATGGTGCCGTGCCTTTTCTGTTGTTGACGCTGACGTTGGCACCTGAAGGCATGACTGATGGAGAAACGACCGACTTCTTCATATTCTTGGGTGGCTCGGTGAACTTCTTTGCGAGATACCAATTGAACAAACAAGCCATGATAAAGCGAGCGAAAACAACACCGAGAATGACGATAAGCGCGGCATAGAGGAATAGTTGAGAGGCAAAACAACCCGGCGACATGTGATCGATGTAGCCAGCTAAGTAGCGTTCAGTGAGACAAGGGACTGCATCCTGCAGTTCCTTTGAGGTGTAAAACATCTTGGTGGCATCCTTGCCACCTCCAGTGTCGTCTTGGAAGAGAACTCTACGAATAGCCTGATCAACAGGATCATCTGGAATAGCGGCTGTTTGGCGAACGAGGTAAGGTGTCAAATTGAGGACTGTGCCGTCGATGACCATGAGATTACGCTTGGCAGTTGTGTTTGACCATGAGTAACCAGCAAGGGTGTGGTCATCCTCCAAACCGAGACCAGAAGTGACAGAGTCGGATGGAGCGTCGTATTTACAGTCCGCGCCCTTTGCGCAGGTGTTGATTGTAGCGTATGCAGCGTTGTTGCCGTTGCAATGCTCAGAAGTGCCACGACGGAAGTAATTCGTGAGGTCGATTCCTGGAGTGCCTTCACCGAGTGTTTTGAAATCAGTGTCTGCAGCAGTTGCGTGGTTTGTGACGTAGTTTTTGCCTGCGATGGATACAGTGCCAGATTTCATACCAACACGTTCGAACTGTGTGGCCATTGTGCCCTGGTCGGAAGGGCAGAGAACTCTGTCGACACCCATGCAGATAAAACCGACGATACCGGCGAGGAAAGCGCAAATCAAGCAGAGGGATACCTTTTCACGCCATGCCTGTCTCTTTGGCGCTGTGTCAACGAATAGCTTGAGCAGTGGCTCTGGGACGTAGAAAGTGAGAACGAGTGCAGCGTAATGCCAAACGCCTTTGTTGTGTTCTGCGTGTGTGGATTAGCTGGCTTCTCTGTTGTAAAATCAGTGACTGCGTACCGATCGAGGGACCGCCTGGCTTGACCAAAGGGGTTACAGGAGGAGCTCTCTCGTGCTTGGTAAGCGTACGGGATCTGCCAATCGTTGTATTTGATCTGTGATTGAGCGTGCCAGTGCCCAAGCCCACGCCAGCGCCAGAAGCCTGGATCGCAGTTGATCTCGGTCTCAAGTTGTCTGTCATTGAGGAATAAAAGAGTGTAGACGAGTGCTCTGACTCGGTTTTTGGTTTTAAAACTTGGGCGTAGCGGAATGAGATCAGAGAGGCTAGACTTGGTGGCAGCACGGACGCAGCAGAGATTTAAAAAAGTAAATTATTTATTTTGTACACTGCTATTTTAAGCTGTAGGAATTCAGATCTCTTACTCGCATCCAGCCATCTCTATTATTCGCGCTGTTTTAGTGGTGCTCGTCGTGGTGAGGGTGTTCAAATGGGAGATGCCATCCCTGGTGTATTCGTTAGCAACAGCGTACAGATCTCTACGCTCCACCGCTTACAAGCATGTGTGGCAGGTCCTGGCTGTGGAGATCTCCGTCAGTATCCCGCGCTTGCACTCCAACGCCAGCAACTCACCGAGCCTTGTAAAATACCCAGAACCACATGGACGCACCCAAAGCGGTGCTTGCGAATCTGTGGAATCTTGGTGGTTGATGGAATCCTAAGTAAGCGCTGATTGAGCCGAGAACGGTTATTCAAACGGTACCAACGAACCTCCTGCCATTTCTGGTGTATTCTAATGCTCTCTGTTAACCCTGCGCTCTTCTCGCCATGCTGCTCCAGCACTCACCCGTGATAGTAGCGGTAAGAGGAGCACAAACAATCCCAGACACCATAAAATAAAAATACATCTAGTAACATTCTTCGTTATCAACCTCGCTGAGCACTCCGGCTATCAGCGCAGAGTACACATACACATACTGACGCAATGTCGAAACCATTGACATTCTCTGCTCGCGAAGGTCCTCGACGACGTCACAAACTGGCTCATGCAGATGCTTGATGGCATCCGCGGCTTCCTGCTTATGTTGCTGCAAATTTTCATCCTTGAGCAACTCACCCACATCCCCACAGTCGCTGACTCCTGATGCTTGAGAGGACATGCTTGGGAGCTTGTTTCTGACCTCCTTCGGTGGCGAAGGAGGTCCGTATGGAAACTCAGCTTTGCTCTCGATGTTGCCAGTCGACGTCTGTCTTTCCACCTTCATATTCACATCACCGTGTGAGTCCATGTCCTTGCCGTCTCTAGACGTCGTGCGCGTGTCTCCTCCGACGCGCTTAAGCCCCGGGCTGAGGGGATCGACGTCCATTGCCTCGCTGGCATGTCTCTGCCCTCTGGAGGCTTCTCTACCCCTTCCAGCACTCCTCTCCTCACGCAGCAAATCGAGCATCGTGTCCAGCGCAACGTAAGATCCAGTACGACCGACACCGGCACTGCAATGCACCACAATAGGTCCTCTCTGCGCATCATAGTTCTTGTTCACCTCCGTTATCAGCGGCAAGAGTGCGTCAGGTTCTGAAGGAGTATCGAAATCCGGCCATCCGAGGTACTGGTACTGCGTAATCACCTTTTCTTCATTCGATTCGCGCTTTCTGAGATGTATCGTCCTCTTAACGAATGTTGTCTCGTACTTTTCTCTGTTTGCTTTCTCAGACGAGCTATGCCTGCCAATATAGGACTGCTTCGAAGACCTGTGCTGCATGGCAGGACGCTCCTCGGCACCCTCTTGACCTTCGTCGCCTTCAGTTTCTGTCGTCTTGATTTCAATGTCATCAATCACTCTGTCCGACCAGTAGCGACAGCACTTGTCGAGACCGCCTTCGCGCTGCTTGGTGAGCCTTTCGTTTGTCAGTAAAGTGTCTCTGCAGAATCCTTTCCACCCACATGATAATGATGGTGACATCTTGCTCCCAGCACACTTGCCAGAAGTCCTTGAGTGTAGACTCCATTGGTCCCTGTGTGGCAATATACCGCTTGGCGTGGTGCTTGAGATCCTTTCTCGCTTCCCGCGTAGCCAGATGGGTGTCATCTTGGCCAGCAGCGAGAGGTGGAGGTGGATCTGTATACAGCGGCGACGGCGCGAGACCATCGCTCTTAGTGTAACCGAATCCGGGCAGTACGTGATTGGCATTGACATAGTCATTGCCGTCTGAGACGCTTGGGTCTTTGAGCTTGACACGGGTGTGCTCGAATGGATAAATATTCCTGTATCTATTCTTATGGCCAAGTTCTACACCTGCGCCAATGCTGTAGCGATCAATCTGACGCGCCTTTCCGAGGTGGAATGTGTCATCGCGCTCTTTGCTGCCCAACGTAGCTGATTGGTTGCCATTCTCGTCTAGTGTCTGAGAGTTATTAGACAGCCAGTCAAACACCTCCATCATCCTCTTCTGTTCAGCGCGTTCGAGTCTGTAGAATTGATGTGCAAGTTCGTCGTTGGCTTCTTTCTCTGACATTTCTACAATGCGACCAAGAAATGGCGGTAGTTTGTGTGCACTCCGTTTGATCTTGTCAGAAATACACATAGACACCCGCTCCTGAGGCATTCCATTGGCCAGTTCTCTATTCTGTCTAACGCTGTCGACTGTGATATGATGAGCGAATGTCTTAAGCAACGACTTTCACTCACAGAAAGGATTTGCTGCAAATTTGTTCCCGCTAGTGCTGTGACTCTTGTTCGGACTGCGGTGGTTGGTAGTGGTCGAGACACTTTGGAAAGCGGTGATGGGGAGGTTACGCGGCTGCACAAATGAGTTGTTGTTCCTCGACAAACCCTCGTCAGGATGAGTGTTAGCTGTACCACTCGACTTTGGAGTCTTCTCTATAGGAGCGTCTGGCACCTGGCAGTATGCTGCGAATCCACCAGCGATGTACTCTAGAGAAGCGGTTGTACCTGCGTTCTCAAACTTTTTGAAAACGCCGAGGAGGGCTGCCGGATTGCCCTGAATGCCTTCGCCGACGTAACTCGTGTCGACATCGTAGACGATAATCGTCTTAGCCTTCTTGTGGTTCTCCAACTTAGCTTTGTCTTGTGGATCAGTGACCATGTGCACAATCTTGTCTAGGCTGAAAATTGGTCTTCTGAGCAAAGTGGAGGGGAGGCAGATACTGACTGCTCCCGGAATTCGAGAGGTGGAGAAGGCGGCGTACGAGCGTATATCGACGATGAGTATTTCTTCTTGTACGGCTTGTGGGCGCTGTTTGATGATGTTGATGAAGCTGTGGAGCTCAGTGTGGCGGATATTGGATGAATGGTGGCTGGAAGCGGGAGGTGCGCTATTGGAAGTATTACGAGGCGTTGCTGGTCCTTTGAAATGGAGAGACGGTGGTCTGCCTAGCTGTGCTGGCGCTGGGCTTGGTGAAGCCTTCTTGTGTGCGGGGCCATCGTCTCTCAAACCGGCTGCATTGGCGTCTCTGGATAGACTGCTACCTCTCCTAAGAGTACTTCTGTTACCAATCGCCTTCTCAAACTCGTTGAGTGAGTTGTCCTCTCCTGGTGGACTCGAGGATTCGTGGTGATCACCGCGATTGGGTGAAATGTAGTTTGGCTTGCCGAGGTTCTGGAACTGCGGCGTCAACGACGTCCGGTTACTCTTTCTTTGCGGGCTGACTTGCGTCTGCGCTCTGTTGAAGCTCGGTGGACAGAACGGATCTGATCGTTCGAGATCGTGCGTTGGCTGCGTTACAAGGCTCGTGTGGTTCGATCCAAACCTCTCCGCTAACGCTTGCTCGAAATCCGAGGTCATTGACTCAGGAAGGTAAGAGCAAGGAACCAATCTGGTGTGGCTCAAGGTATCTCAAATACGTCACCGACGATAAAAAATGCTAAAATACACTACCAGCTCCAACGAACAAGCTGGCACGTGCTGCACGTTCTGTTCAGCTTCTAAGAACGTTAAATGAGTACTGTGACGTCATCCACTTTCCGGCCAATTTGGGTGTGATTTCTCGAAAATGTGCAGCGGACGTAATTTAAAGGAATTTGAAGTGTATAATTTATTACAAATGTTCGATAGAATGCATTCTTGTTTAGTTGAGCGAGCCTCGACAGCCTTCAACACCGCAGAGGCATGGAATCTTCTCGTCTTCAATGGGGAAGTGGTAGTCATAAGTGATTTCATCGCCAGGTTGTATCTCCATCTTTGCGTAGATGATGATCTTCTTCTCGCCCAGGATTGTGATGATTTTCTAAATTGAGTTAGATTGACTTCACTTTAGCCATTCTAACTCACAGCAGTACAATTGGGCTGACAACAGTGGTTGATCAATCTCGCTACGCTTCCTTTCATCGTAGCATCGACGCTGTGCAACGTCAGCAAAAGCTACGCAGATGAAGAATCACCCACATGTTATCATCATCAATCTTGAACAGATACGAGCTACCAATACCTTGCTTCTCGTACGCCTTCTCCCGCCTATCCGCGACCTGTTGCCGTACAACTTCGCCGACATACTCAATGACCATCTCGCCCTTTGGTATGACTTGACAGCTGTACAGACCCCAACTGTGTATACTAGATTTAGCGAATCTGAGCTCCTTCTTACGTGTGCGCAGCTGATTGAACTTGAGGATCTCTCCATCTGTTGCACCGCCAGTGAGACCATGCACGAGTGATCGAGCATTGGATCTGTTAGCACGGGAGCTAACGTTATTCTCGCCTTCCAGGTTCCTCGACGCCTTTGTGACTTTATTTCTCTGTGGCAGATAGAACGCCTTCTCAGTCTCGGGTATCGGGTAGGTTCCTTCTGATCTTGCGCTACCTGTTGCGTTCACAGGTGGGCGCCAAGGTGCGTTCTCATCTGTCTTTTCAGGACTGTTGAAGATCGAGAACCGCAGATCGTCTTTCCAGTCCGGAGGAGTGTAGTTGTGGCATTGCAGCAGCGTCCGTATGTCAGTAGGTAGCTTTCGAGCCTGTCGATCGAAGACCGTCTTGAGGTAGTACATGTCTTCTTCTGATGTGACGAGGTCGCTCGACAGTATGTCCACTTCATTGTAAGGCAGATCAGGATTTGAGATGGGCTCGAAGGGTGGCGCCTCTGCAACAGCAATCTTGGATGCTATCGGTGTCTGCGTAAGGAATTGACCGTCCGGTACCTCCATCGTTTCAGAAATTACAGAGATTTCATCTTCAGACTTGCTGGTAGACTGAGTCTTGAGCACGGTCTTGCTACTCTTCTTGGCTGGCTTCTGCGCCTTCTTCTTCGCGGCTGCAGCCTTCTTTGGTCTACCAGCCTTTTTGGCTTTCGGCCGCGTATCCGGGATAACGTCAAAGATATTGTCAGTTGAAGCTGTCTGCTCAGACTCCGTGTGCGTCATCTCCACCGCCTCCTTGTCAGGGGCAGTGACGAAGCTTTCGCTGTTGCTCTGATGATCAGCAGCATTTGGTATAGCACTATCTGCATCGCCAAGAGCAGCTTGCAGAGCAGCATCAACGTCGTCGTCGTTGGTTCCATCAACAGTAGCATCCTTAGTTTCTTCAACAGTGACATCCTCTTTCGTAATTGGCTCTTTATCCGATTTGAAAAGGTTAGTCGCGGCAGCCCTTTCCTTGACTTGAGCAGTCTCAGCGATAGCAGCAGGCTTCTCCACATGGCCTTCACCTTCGCTTTCACTGCTAGTGAAGTCGACCGAGTTCTTTTTCTGCTTCACAACGCGACCGCGCTTCGATTTGACAATGTGCTCTTGTGGAGCGACAGGGTCCTCGAACGGCTCCGGCTCCTCGGACATTGGGCGCTTGTCGGACAGCTTAGCCTTTTCCTTGTTGATGTCGTTGTGCGACTCCAGTTGCTGTGCTTCAGGATCGCGCAGCTGTAAGTGCATCGTGAACCCTGAGCACTGTTTGCCGTCGGCAGTGGTGATGGCGCGCCCTGCAATGCCTGGCTTGGCGAACAACACGAACCACCCTTCGTCACTTTTCAGCACCTGCGCGTTTGTTAGCAAAGAAACACCTAGTCTCTTTAAACACGCACATCTGTGACTTTGAACTGTCCGAAGAATGCTCTAACGTCGACAACATCTACGTTCTGAATGGGCAGACTCGATTTATCAATAAAGACATGAGCGTTCCCGTTCTTCTTGATTTTCTCGTCGATCGAAATCTCAGGCTCCTTGCTGTCCTGATCCATACCCTCTGTATCGTGCTGGGATTTCTTGACAGGAGAGTCTTTCTTCCTGGTCAGCATGTTGTCAGATCTACCTCTAAAGATCTCGTCGCCATGCATATCATCCCATTCGTCCTCGTCCTCTGTATCCTCACTGCCGGCTTTAGGCATTTCCAGAGGTTTAGGATGCGATGGGGTATGCGTCAGAATAGAGGGCTTGCTTGCGCTGCTTAGCCACGACGTTTTTACACCGACACCTGGTCTAACTGGGGTCTGCTGGTTAGGATTGAAGCCAATCTTTGTCGACGGTGTAGGTAACGCTTTCGGTGGTTGATTTGCATTAGTAGCAGCTTTAAGTGAATCTCGTTTCTTCTGCTCTTCAACTTCATGTTCTCTTCGGGCTCGATTCGCATCATCTTCGCGCTTTTTGTAAAAATCGTTGATGACTTTGTTGAAGACACTGCGATCATCGTCTGCACGCACCTGGATTGGTGGCACCGATCCGATATACCCTTTACCGAGGTTGAAGTCCTTCATTCCATTCAACTCCTTTATGCATTTCTGTGCATCGTGATATTTCGCAAACTTGATCCACACAAGACCCAATGAGACACCGGTGCTTTTATCATAATGCAGAATCATCTTGTGGAACGTCTTGTACTTTCCTTTAAAGTAAGTGTTGAGATCAGTCTCGGTCAATGCAGATGGAATGCCTTTAATGCAGATGCAGGTCGTCGGAGCTGGTTGGAGGGAGAATTTGTCGTACTTGTAGCCTTTCAAAGGTTCCAGCTTATTAGCATATCTGTGTCTGTTCTTCTCATGCCTCAGGCACTCGATAAAGAGAATCCTGTTTTCGCGCGGATCTGTCGGAGTGCCCAATCCTTCACCGTCGTGTCGGACAGCGCCGCTAGGCAGCTTCATGTAGTTGTGTGTACCCGGAGGTTTGATTGGTGGGCGAGTTGGATCAGGAATGGGGAGCGACTCAGGCTCCATGTGATCGAAGTCCATTTCGATGGGCAGCGAGGGCGGTGATGGTATGGCTGAGGTGATTGGGAACGTGTCTGGCATCGGTGAGTATATCGATACTGGTTTGGCGGGCAATTCGTATCGTTTGAGTGGGTATGGAGGAGGACGGGTATCTTCGTGATCCACATGGCGAGCGAATGGTGGTACTGCGAATGTCAGAGAGAGTCTCCATGCAACGTCGGTACTCACGTCGATCGTCTCTTTTGTTTCTCGATGGAACGCGCTTGGCTGCAATGTCTGGATCAAAGTTCTTGCCTTTGTACTTGCCCTTATAGCCAGCAGGGATCGCGCGCGAGTAGTCGTGGTCGGTATCTTTAACATGTCCACGGAAATCGCGCTTATGCTCGTTGAATGAGTGATCTCCGCGGTCATAGTCGGAATCAGTGTCCCGCTCATAGCTTCTACGACGACCATAGCTGTTCCGTCTCCTACTGTTGTCACGATTGTAATGACTCGCATGGCTCGCATCGTAGCTAGTCGACGGAGACTCCTTCTTGAAGCTACGATTGCGTACCTCTCGTTCGACCTTGGCTGCTGCCTCTGCGACTCTAGCACTCCTGAGAGCCCAATTCTGGTGTCTCTCTTGATCGATCTGAGCTTGTCGCTCTTCGCGACTGATGTGACGTCTTGCGCTATCGGAATCCCTTCTATCTCTGTTGGAGGAAGTGGATGATTTCTGTCTCTCAAGCGCACTCTTGGCCTCTGCAGCCAATTGCCTTTCCCTCAGCATGACAGCCTCACGCTCCCTTCTGAGCTCATCGCCTATATCGCTATTGCGTCTTCTCTGCTCATCAGGAGGGCTGCTTGTATCGTTGAAGGTGACGGCAACGACACCATTAGCGAATGAGGCTCTATCAGACGAAAATGAGTTGTCTTCGCCGCTCCGTTTCCTCCTAACGGACGATCCGTTTGTGCCATCATTTGTTATCTCATTCCTGGCGCGGAACCGAGAAGCGTCGATATCGTCATCATCTTCAGTAAAGCTGACTGGACGGCTATTTCTGTGCTCGTGTACTCTACCGACGCTTGGTTTATCGTTTGTTGAGGGATGATGAGATACGCGGGCTGAGTGTGAGTGGGAACGCGAGGGGCTATAGCGCGGATATGAATGATGCTGCTGATGTTCATAGTCACGCTCATAATCATCTACGTCCATCTTGTGGCTGGCGTGCTTGCGCTCGTATTGTTCAAAGATGGATGATCTGTCGTTCCTATCAGGTGGAGATGCGAGCGCTGGGGAAGCAACTGTTGATGTGTACGCGTTATTGGACGCGTTCAAAATTTGTACGCTGAATTTAGAATGCGTATCTCTGCTTGGACTCTCTTGCAAGGAATCCTCCATGATGAGTCGGGATCAAGAAGGAGAACGGGAGGCTAAATACAATAAAATTTACAAGGATGAATTGGTGCAGCAGCGCAAGCAATTCATCAATAGCCCAATGCCGTCGTGCTTGACGCTGTTCGACGCCTATCTGAGTTGTTACAGTTGAGTTGTACTGTTCTGGCGATAACAGCCATTTTTAACGGTACACACAGCACTCAGGCCACAGCTTAATTCTATATACAGATACGGAGAGTACAAGAACTGCGATCGTCCATGGGATGATTTCAAGTGGTGTTTCTCCAATAACAAGCTCGACGATGACGAGAAGCTTACAAAGTGGATCGAGAGAAGAGCTGAGTGGTGGGCACACCGTCGCCTTACCCGCAGCTCAGAGGATGTCTGGGACGCCAGAGACGATACTGAAACACTCAAAGAGTGGCCAACAGACAATGTCAAGGATGGCACTCGCTTGTACAACTAGAAGCAACTTCTTGCAAAATATGGAAATGTATAAATACTTATTAGAATTCTATCAATGACTGTAAAAGTTCACGACACCGTCTGCACCCGCACTGAACAAGAACGGCTGCGTTGGATGCCAGTGCAGATCCAGCACACCCAGTCCAGAAGACAGCGTGTGATACTTCAGCACCTTGAGTGGCACGATGAGCGCATTAGTGGACAGATCATCGTACACTCTTCCGTGGAAGATCTGTACGCTGCCATCATCCGAACTGGAGGCGAAAAGAGGCAGAGTTGGATGGTACTTGACGGCTCTGACGGCTCTGTTGTGGTAACGAATGGTCTTGTATGGCTTGTCGCCGAGATCGATATCGAACCAGCACACTTTGCGATCGTAACTGCCAACGATGAGGTTGTCGCCTGATGGGTGGACATCGATGGATGACAGCCACCTCAAGCCAGGCAAGAAGGTCTTGAGCAGCGTCTGTTGCACGAGATCGTACAGTTTGACGTAGCGCTGCGTGACGAGGAAGAATTGCGGCCTCGTAGGATGGAACTGAACCTTCTGCACGCTACCCTTGCTGCGCTTGAATGGAGCCTGCGATTGATGTTTAGAGAGTTGATGTATCAGTACGGATTTGCTGCCAGCGTCTCCAGCAACAGTGGCGAAGTAATCACCCTTCCTGTGCCATACAACTTGCTTAGGAGTGCCAGGGACCTCAATCTTGACGAGCACGCCGTTCTCACGCTGCGACTCGTTTGGACGGCTGTATCGTATCTCTGGTGTTTTGGTGGCACCTGCTTGTGGGTTTGCAAATGCGAAGTCAGCGCGAGCTGCTGAGTTCTTGGCCACCTCATTCGTCAATATTGGGAGGGGTGAGAGAACTGTGACCTGCTTCTCGCTTTGGGCGTTGTCAGTTATTAGAGAGAGTATTCATCAAACACCCACCTTGTCGCAATTAACAGAGAGACTTCTTTGTCTGGACACCATTCTACAGACTGCACAGGCTCGCCTTCGCCGACATTCCAGCTGTATGCGCAACGACCGACAGCCAATTCCCAAACTCTGACAAGGCCATCATCTGCAGCGCTAGCCAGCCATACCCCGGTAGGGTCGACGGAGATAGACCGCACGCGCGAGCCATGCGTGTAGCTGATAGCGTTGTAGATAGGGAATGGCTTGAGCTCTCTTGGTGATGGCAGCTTTGGCACGAGGGACTCTGGATCGATGTTGAGCTTGGTCCTGCGCACACGTGGTGCAAGGTAGAGATCCAAACATCTGTCGAACCTCTCTTTCAGCAGATTCGCGTATGCTGGAACAAGACGCAGATTGGAGTACTTCTGAGGCATAAATTTGAGCTTCCTGTCTTGCTCTTCTGTCTCCTCCCACTCCTTGCGCTCCTGGTCGTTAAAGAGGTATTCCGGTGGAGGGTTGAAAGACTCGATAGTCTTTGGAGGAGGTTCCTGAGGCGCTGGTGCGTCCATGACGTGCGGTGTGTGCTCGTCGGTGTTGGACCATATAGCGTAGAATGCTGGTTTTGGAGGAGGTTTTGGCTTGTTGGGTACGATTCTGCCGGCTCTGATGGCTCTGGCGATCTTCATGATCTGGGCGTCGTGTTAGTTAAGTGAGACGTTTACTCATTGAGACACCCACCTTCTCGTGCTCCCACTTGGATGGCAGGAAACGGCGCTTTGGTTCAGGGGCGCCTGAAATCGGCATGACCATCTCCTTGCCCTTTCCAGTGAAGAACTCGACCTGGTCAGCGTACGGATCGAAAGCGTCGTCAGGCATTTGGCCTCTCTCGAGACGTCTAATGAGTTGCAGCTCTTCTGGGGTGAGTTTAATATCCTGCTGCATGTTCTTAGATGGCACAGTATCAGCTTCTCCTTCTGTGTGTTCCAAGAAACGCTCCAATTCGTCCTTAGTGGCTGGTTTGAGAATCTTCTTTCCGTTGATATCGTAGCCGATGTGAGGCATATCCTCGTACCACTCTGCGGGTACATCACCAGTAGCATTCTGCTGCTCTTCTGTGGAAGAATCACTGCCGTATCCAGCGTCAATTTCACGGTAAACGGTCTTATCCTCGCCTGTAGCTTCTGATCTGACTTTGCGTGCAGTAGCTTCGAAACCGAGTTTCTGCTTTGGGGGTTGAGCGTAGTAATCAGTCTCGTCTGGCTTCTTTGTCGCCTTCTCGATGAAATCGGATACGTTGGAAGACGTGGATGGGACGGAGGAGAAGGAAGCGAGGGAGGTGTCGTCGTCGCTGTCGTAGTCGTCTAATGAATCAGCGTCGTCGTCTGCGTTCTCAGAATCGCTACTGTCTGCGTTGATTTCCGGGAATTCTGCAGGTTCACCGTCAGAATCTGATTGTGGTAAATCCTGCTCGTCCTCGCTGATTTCCTGAGGCTGTGGATTTATTTCAAGCTTTGACTTGAAATCGTTGGCTACGTTCTGTTGTTGCTGCTGCTGTTGTTGCTGATCCCTGCTTCGTTTAGCCATGGTGGTAGCAGTGCAACAATGTATTTTTCATAAATAAAGATTCTAGTACACGACTTGTATTCCCATATTCCTCGCGGTCGATATCACGCTCCTCGCAACGTTCTCAATCCCTTTAGCTTCAAGATCCTTATCGAGGCACTTGATTCTAGCCACTTCGTAGATGTGCTTCACTGATATCGTAGCAATCGTTTCATGTCCAGGCTGTCCCGTACCCTTCTCCAGATCGCCAGCGACCTTCTTCAGCAAGTGCGTCGTTGGTGGTGACCGCGTAGTAAAAGAGAACGTCCTGTCTGGATTTATAGTGATCTGCGTCGGCGTCGGTACACCAGCTATGAGATGACCAGTCTTAGCGTTGAATTCCTTGCAAAAATCCATCGATTTCACGCCTCGTGCACCCAGTAATGGACCAACTGGTGGTGTCGGCGCTGCTTTCTGAGCAGGAATCAAACAACGCTGAGGTTAATTTGGGTTAAGATAGGGTATTTGGGTTAGACAATTAATCAACTAACCAACGTCACTGCTGCTGCTTGCGCTCCTTTACTCATTATTTCAATTACAGTGTTGGATGTACCAAAACAACCAACACCGATAACAATTCAGACTCCAAATGGCTCTCGTTTTCGGTAGCATCAACGTCGACGAATTCTTCTCTGTCCCTCACATCGTACGCCCTGGCGAGACTCTAGCTTCTACAGGCATTGAAAGGAAAGCAGGTGGTAAAGGTGCCAACGTCTCCGTAGCCTTAGGCAAAGCAGGCGCGAACGTTTCTCTCGCAGGGCAGATCGGTGACGATGGCGAGTGGATACGCTCACTCCTTGATTCATTTGGAGTAGACACTCAACCCCTCATAACTAACAAGACATTACCAACTGGACGCGCTACAATCCAAATAAGCAGCGAAGGCGAGAACAGCATTGTTCTGTACGGTGGTACAAACAAGCTTCCTTATCAAGAAAATTTGCATTTGCAACGGTACTCGTATCTGGTTGTGCAGGAGGAGATAGTACATGAGCAGACGGTGGCGGCGATTGAAGAGGCACATGCAAATGGTGTCAAGACTGTTTACAATCCATCGCCGATGCCTACATCTCAACAGATAGAGTCTTTCCCTTGGCGCAGCCTTTCGTACCTCATACTGAACGCCGGCGAGGCCAATGACATGATCAGTGCGCTGTCAGGCAGCACGCAGCAGCGCTCACCTGACAATATCCTCGATGCTTTCATGCAGCATCCATCGACTAGCTCCCTACAAGGTCTCATCATCACCTTAGGAGAGAAAGGTCTTGTCGCTCGCATCAAAGTTGGTGACGAGAACGCTGACTTTCATCTACCTTCTACGCCCGTCGACGCCAGAGACACCACAGGCGCAGGCGATACATTTGCCGGATACTTTGTTGCCTCCATGTTGAAGCTAGACAAGCTGACAAGAAGTAGCGCTGAACTGGCACTCACGAATGCCATGGCGGTGAGCGTACTGCTTCTTTTTTTGTGCACACTCACACACCTTCCAGGCAGCCGCGTTGGCAGTCACCAAGCCAGGCGCTATGGAGGCGATACCCTTACTGAGCGAGGTGCGTGCGCATCTCTTCGCCAACGGAATAGAATGTGTGCTGTGAACAGTATACAACGTCATAATGTCATGAATCGAATGCTCGAAAATTACTTTTACATGTTGGTCCAGTGTGTTATGAGTGTTGTGTTGAGTGTTGCGTTGAGTGCTGCGTTGACACAAAGTCCCCTTCACTCCTCCCAATTGTCCACTTGCGCTTCCTCAGCTACCCTCTCCTCCTCAATCTCAGGTGTATCAGATGAAGGGGAAGGGGGTTGAGTAGCGGTGTTGACAGATGCAGGAGGTCTAAGAAGACCATCACTTTGATTTACTCTTTCTCTCTCCCTCTCCTTTCTCTCGCGCTCATTCTGTTTGATAGACTTGAAAGCAGAGTACCGCCATTTCAGCGCACGCGACCGTCTCCTCTCGACTTCTGGGATGAGTGTGAGGAAGCAGATGAGAAGCGGCACGCATACTCTAGTCCACCACTGGGGCTGGCGAGGTGGGCGATACGTGTGAGGGAGCTTGGTTTGAGGGAATGGAGGGAGAGGGGCAGACGACGGTACTGGTGGGGGTATCCTGAGACGCTGAGCTTCGTAGGTGAGGTTGATGTGTGCGGCAGTGTCCAAAATCTTGTCAAATGGGTTCAGAGAGTAGGTTTGGGTGCTGCTGCTTGCGTTGATGGGGTTGTTTAATGCCTGATGAGCTGCTTGGTTGACTGCGTCGTAATTGTTATCGTTGCCGTTGTTGTTCTGGTTGCCTTGACGCTGCTGATTAGCGTTGTTGTTGTTGTTGTTTTGCGGCGTTACGGTGTGTCTGCGGATGTGTATGAACCGCGTGGCTTCCCAGACAGAATACCCGATTGTGAGAGCAGCCATGACCAGCTTCCGCGTCCAAGTGCCATGTCTGCAGAATATGTACCTAGTGTGTGTGAGTTTGGGCCTAAGACGCACGTAAGGCCGAGACCCACAGCATTATGGAACACTTGAGGATGAGGAAGAGAAGGGGGAGGATGAGAGGGGTGAGTGTGCTGAGGTTGATGATGATGTAGTTGTCAGGCCGCTGCTGCTGTTGCTGAGGTTGACCTGCAGGTTGTTGTTGCTGCTGCTGCTGTGTGTTTTGGTTTGTATTTGCGTTGGAAGGGGAGGGAATGCTAGAACTTGCGCTAGCTCTAGCGCTGTTAGATGCGCCACTCGGGCTGGTGCGAGATTCGCGGCTAGATTTGGCAACCGAGTCGCCGCGGAATCCAGTGTGAGTATCGACGAGGACCATAACCTCATCGAGCAGCTCCAAATGGGCCTTAAGCGACACCTCATCGTAGCTGGATAGAATGGGTATTCCAACACTGTCTTCGTAGCTCGACGCCGCGTCCAGAGCGTCCTTGGGTATAGAGAGTACGCCGTTGTTATCGAGGAGCAAATAGAAAGATTTCAAGCGGAGGAGAGATGCTTTCAGATTATTAATGCTGCCATTATCCAGCGTCTGTAGATTGCTATTGAATCTGTACAAATGGCTGTCCGGTTGCAGCTGGAATACGTTTGTGATCATGGTGGAAAGCGTACAAGGAGGAGAATGTTTAGGTATAAATGAATTCAGAGCTGAATCTTGGACACTCTATCCTTGACCAAATCGAATGCACGGAACTGTGTAGAGAATGTGAGTATGAGTATTCTAGCCAGCTCATAGCAATCAATGCGATAGCTACAACTCACCAGCGTCTGTTCATTGATTTGAATATCGTTCGTGTCAGCTTTAGGTCTTGAAACTCTGCTCGCTATAGCTGTAGCATCCGTCTCGAGCACGATGCCATCATCGATGGTCTCGTCTAGCGCGAGCAGCACCATATCGAGGTTCTCAATGAACGACGTCTTCTCTATCTGATTCCTGAGCAGAATCATCAACGCTTCAATCAATCCATTGAGTACGCTGTGTAGCATAAGCTCATTCTCGTCCACCGAACCAATCAAGTAAATCATCAAATCGTTAGTCCACTTGTACGTTATCAGCTTATCCTTGAACAAGATGACCTCATTCGTCTGCTTGTTCGTCTTACTGAACAATTCTCGCTCGAACGCAGCTTCCTCCTTAGCTGCAGCCTTGTTGTAGTACTTGGACAGCATCTTGTTGCCATCCGTATCCATTATAAGCACTCCTTTTATTGAATACAGCGTCAAATTCTATTCATATCGCTCAATTCACCGAATTTACGCTCATCAACTAACTCACCATTGTCGCGGTAACTAATCAACACACAATTTCAATCAAATGCAAATAATATAAACCTTTTTTACACTTCATAAGCTTCTTAATTCGACTGGTAGTCTTTATCATTGGCAAATATCTCTTCGAAAACTAATGAAAAATTTAGTCATATCACCACCTACACACACCCACACTCACCATGCTCATCAGCCACGCTCAGTTTACCCAAGTCATCTCTACCATTCTCTTTCACCCATTCCCAAATCTCCCTGAATGACTTGCACAAGTTACGCAATCCTATCAAATATCCATAATCGGGTTCATTCGGGTGTTTTGGTGGGTATCTAGCATATGGCAATCCACTGACTCTATCCACCTTAGCGTTGTAGCCTCCTTCCTTTATTCTCGGCAAATCGCTTCCGACTCCAGACGCGAGTGGTGCCAGGAAGTCCTTTCCAGTGGTACAATGCGCAAAATCAATAATCTTGATATTGATTTCGCCTTTTCTGCGTCTATTAGAAGAAGCCTTAATTGAGCCGTGCTTATTAAAGGAGTCTGCCAGACTGCTTTGTATGGCAGCGTCGCCATCGTAGAGGAAGAGTAACGAGCTAGCGTAGAATCTGTATCCATTCAGGCTAGAGATAATGCGCGCAAGTTTATACAACTTGACGAGAATATCAGGTATGTGATGCACCAGTATGCCTTCTCCATTATCAAGGAACGCAGACAGCGCGTGGGTGAAATTCCCAGGCTGTACATTGCGACCGTAGTACTTATCTTGGAATGTATACTCCTTCCTGCGCACATTGTACACCTGCGTGCCGCACAATCTCAAACCAAGGGAATGCGAAGTAGTTTTTTTGGCCTTCTTCCGCTGTGATGCTTTCTTCTCTTCTGTCGCATCCACACCGTATTGTCTAGTGCCCATTTTCAGGTCGAGGACACACGGCGCCTTCAGACGACCAGTGAGATCTTCCATGAGCAGGAACTGTTCCAGTCTGCTGTCAGACTGCGGTTGAGTGATGACTTGAGTGTCTGGGATATCAGCTTTATGTACAGATCCAGAACTGCCACCATTGCTTTCCTTACTCTCCCTCTCTTTCTTGGTCTCGTCTGCGTCTTTGCTAGCGCTCTTCCCCTCATTTTTCTCCCTGATCGACGCCGTCATGGCAGTTGAGCTGCCGCGCACGTCGATGCCATTACCGGGTGTCGACGTGGCGGTGTTGCTCGCCTTCGGGAGAATCTCAGCGGAGTGGTAGATAGGTGAGGACTGTGAGCTGGTGACGTCGAGACTAGGACGAGTGCCCCTGTGACCGATATTGAGATGCTGGTGGTGGTGTTGAGCCTGAGGCGAAGGAGATTTAGCTTCCGCCATGCCTTGACTGAACACATTCGAAGACTCAAGAGACCGTTCACTGCCGTTAACAGAGCGACTACGCGATCGTTTATGCTGCTGAATGGCAGGAGTAGACGGGGTAGTAGTCGTCAACTTGAAGGAAGTAGTCGGATGGAAAGACTTGGAGGCACGTCTCTCGCCGTCGACATTGAGATCAGGGAATTCAGTACCAGTGAGTTCCTCCATCGCGAACACATCTACATCTCTTTCACCCCTCTGTGCATTCTCGTCTACGGAGAGAAGGAAATGAGAGCGACGCTTCCGGATTGTGCGTCCTGATGGCATATCAGTGTGATCTGATATAGAGGAGTTATTGGAAGGGTTATCTGAGCCAACTGAACCAGCAGAGCGATTGCTCTTGCCGCTGCTACCGCTCTTGGTGCTTTCACCTCCGCTCTCGGAGTCGTCGTCGTCGTCGCTATCATCGTCGTCGTTGTCGACGCGATTAGTAAGGAAAGATTTAGCTTTGAGGGCGCATTCTTCAGCACATTCACTCCGCAGACGCAGCAACACCTGTTGCTCCATCTCACTGCCTACGCTGACGCGACGATTGCGCTGTGAGTGCATCTGCGGTTCTTGCGAACGAGATCTAGCCCGTATACCAGTTTCTTCACGATAGCTAGACGGCTGCGATCCTACATGCCGTCTGGCAAAGCTTTCCTCTTCTTCGCCTGCCACACTTTTGCGCGATCGTCTCTTACGTCTGTTGAGGATGCGCGGGGATGACGAGAAGACCTCGCGCAGCACCTGCTCCTGCAGTCGACGGTTGACGGTAGTTGCGCCCCTGCCGCCAAAGAAGGTCGGGTATGTGTCTGATTGGCTTTTAGGGAGTGTATTGAGGGTGTTGAAGTTGGTAAGATTGTTTTGCGTATTGTACATGTAATGCGAGTTTTGCGATGCTTCGCGATGCGACGGGGTGTTGATGGGAGTGACGGTGATGCTGGATGAAGGCGAGGGGGTGTGGCTGATGATGCCAGCTTGCAGAGAGAGTTCTTTCTGCGGAGCACGCTGACTGCGATGACCAAGATGTGTGAGCTGTCCTTGCAGGTTACTCATGCTCATACTCGAATTCATCTTGTTTGCGGTAGATGCACCTTTACTGATACCATCATCCTCACCTTCATCCTCCTGCTCCTGCTCCTGCTCCTGCTCCTCACGCACTCTGCTGTGCGTCGAGGGCAGGCTTGTTTTTCTGTGCAGATGGGCTTTACCGCGGTGCACCTTACCGACTTTGTTGGTTTGCGGCGACGTCTCATCCTCTGACATGACAGCTAGCGAGCGTCTGTCTTGGTGTGTCTGGTGGTGGTTCAAGCCCGACCGCCGCAGCATCCAGTTAGGGATGAGGTGAGTGTTACGCTCGAACTTCACCTGTGGAATCTCATCCTCAGATCCAGTACGGTGGTGTTCGAGTGATCTGCTAAACTCCCTGCCGCTGCCACGCTTATTGACGAGCGGGACTGAGCTATGGGAGCGACCAAGGGAAGGGCGATGTGCATCGCTATTGTGCGACCTTGAGTGAGGTTGTTGAAGTGTCGTATCTGAGGGTGTATGAGCATCGACGTACTCTCCGAGCAACGTGTCCTGATCGCCGCGCTCCTCCGCAATGCCGAGTTCGCTGAGCTTCTCAACAGCTTCTGGAGTCGGAGAAGAGCATGACTTGACGAAGGTGACGTTGAGCACGCCAAGATACTGAGGTATGTACTGGAGGAGGCGAGGATGATCTCGTTCGACGGACTCGTAGAACTGGTTCTCGCGACGGACGAGAGGCTTGCATACGGCCCTACGCGAGAAGCGGAAGATGGGGTTATGGCCGCCCACCTGGTTCTTGAAAGGCTTGAGTGGCACTGAGGGGAGGAGGTCGTTGTGAGGGGGAACGTCATCGTTGTCGTCGTCGTCGTCGCTGTTTCCTTGTACGTTTATCTTGTAGGTCAGTGTCAACTACGAACGAAATGTTTATCGCGTGTACTCACATCATAGTCGTAATCGCTGGATTCGGAGGGGAGGGAGCTGGAGTAGCGGGACTGGGATTGAGAGTAGGCGCTGTCATCGCTGCTGAGGTGGTCGCAGTCGTCTGTCTCGTACGAGGTTTGAGAGTGGGACTGAGGGGAATTGGCTCGGAGCTCTGAGGGCGATCGCCTGAATCTGTTTGATTTGGCATTAAGCTTGAATGATTTGCGCCGTATGGGGAGAGAAGGCGGTGCGGTTGTGTTTATCTGTGGGAGATTGGTCGACGTCGAGGACGCGGAGCTGGAGAGATACTCGAGCGGGCGCTGCTGCTGGTGGTCCTTGTCCTTATTGGTATTGTTCTCGTCGTTCTGCTTGAATAATTTGAGGTTAAGGCTGTGTTTCCTGCCAGAAGTGCTCGCCGTCGCCATCGCGGTTGGGAAGCAAGAGATGGATTGGCTACAAGATATGTATGGATTGTACAAATAAATATTCCTAGCCCTAATTGAAGCTGCTGCCTGGCCTGTGTCTCCGTCAGCGTCATCTCCGCGTTATCCATAGAAATTACTGACAGACCAACATTTATCGGAGCATAGTGGTGGAACGTGCCATTGGTAGAAGTATTCGTGGCATTTGAATGAATTCCGTGTGAATGGCTCGTGGTGCTGTTCCCGCTGCTCGTAGCGTTGCTGATGTGATTATGCCCAAGTCCAACGGGTTTGAACACTTTGAATTGCACGGGACTCGCACTTACTGCCGCTGCCAATAGCGTTACCAAGTACAGCGTCACCATTGAAATCTCCTAATGAGCGCATACACACACAATCCATACAATCCATTCTGTCCTCCGGTATGAATACTGCAGGCCAAGAATGAAGGGCACTAACGCGGCTGAGTAAGACAATTCTCCTGATTCACATCTCACGGCACACTAAATAGCGCAGCACATTACAATTATTCGTATATCACTCACCATGCACCCCTCCCCCTCTTATCAGTAGATAATCATTCAACATACAAATACACTCTACAAATACAATCACTTTACACTCCTTCATCCACCACTCGGCTCAGCTTCCTGTGCAGGTTGCTAGGCAGCATTATCCTATCGCCGTGCTCTCTCTCCCTCACCGCCTTAGCGTCATGGGGAATTGGTGTTGCGCTGCCAGATTGTGGATGTCTCGGCGTCGCTTCTCCTGAGCTGGTGCTGTCAAGATCAAGCAAGTCATCAGGTCTGTGGCCATCGTTGAGACGTAGCGTGTCCACCTTGTCTGCTCTGGCAATAGGAGCGTGTGTGTCAAGAGCTAGAGATGCCTTCTTTGGTGCTATTTGCGACACGCCCTCATGTCTAATCCACTCGTGGTTGAGCGCTTCATCCACTGTCATCCTCTCATTCGGATTGGGCTTGAGTAGCTTTCTGATGAAATCCTTAGCTGTGAAAATTTGTCAGCTACACCACCTCACGAGCGAACACACTCATCACCCACCTTGATCCGATACGTCGTGCCAGAACATGTCGTTGAACTTGACGTCAGTGAATTGCTTCGTTTCGTTCTCGATTATGTGTGGATTGGAGGAGGAGTAGAGTGAGCGACCGGAGAGCAAGTTGAAGGTAATGGTGCCGATAGCCCACATGTCAGCTGGGAAAGAGTAGCCTCTGAAGGTGTACACTTCGGGTGCGATGTACGTCGGGCTCCCGCACGGTTCGAGTAGCTGTACGTCATGGGATGGGAGTAGCACGGCCTGGCCAAAGTCGATAAGGATGACTTCCCCAGCGGGAGCATCCTTAGATCTGTAGAGATAGTTGTCGAGCTTGATGTCTCTGTGGAGAACGTTGCGAGCGTGGAGGTAACTCGTGGCTTTAAGGATGGCTGTGATAGCCTGCCTCGAGTCGTCCTCGCTAAGGTGACCACCTGGAGTACTGTCAGGGACTTTTGCCTTACCAGCTCAGTTTAATTTCTCACCTGCGCCGTTTATTCTATCGATGAGGTCACCGCCGGTGGCCAATTCGAAGACGAGGTAATAGGATGTGGAGCTGGAGAACCACTCTATAAGTCGTATAGTGTTCGGATGATCCATTTCATCGCGCATAAAGTTGATAAGGCGTCTGTAAGCGTCCCTGTCTTCGAATTGTGAGTGGATTGAGGGTGTGTGATGTATAAGTGGTACCAACTCTTGATCGACTTCTTGGATACCTTCTTAATGGCTACGTCCTTGTCTGTCTCTTTGTCGTGGGCCTGGCTCACGATCCCAAAGCCGCCCTGCCCGAGTACCTGTCAAAGTGAGCGGGGAGAGCGGGGATTTAGCTGCAGACGCACATGACCAAAGTCATAGGATTGTTTATGCTGATGTGATTCCTTATGGAAAAGATTTCCGAGCAAGTTCATTTTGGTATTAGCACAAGGAGCACAATTGCCGGGCCTGGAATATCTCTCTCCGAGTCAGCGACGAGCCAAGAAGGCGAAAGTCGGGATTAAACGGGGAAATCAATTTTAGGTTATCAGTGATTAATTTTGTTATTTCGGCTTATCAATCCAACCCTTACTACGGTCGCACCTTTGAACCGTAAATATTCGTGCTCGACAACTTGGCGGTCTTTGAATAGATTTTGCTGCTTTATTCGTTAAATTCTGCATCCATGACCGATAATTCTCCTACGTTATCCAACAAGATGCCCAGCGACGCAGAATCTCAGTCTCCGTCTCCTGCACCGACGAAGCGCACTTGGAATGCCTTGTGGGTCGATTGATGCTTATTGTACACTTCCCTCTTATCAACATCAACAGCCTCAACGAACACGTAGAGCATCACAACGCTGCAATCCCTCTCGCGTGGCAATCCTTCCTTACCGGTCTTATCGACCTTATTCTCTACTCGCGAAGCCAAGTCTGGGTTGGTTTCCAGACAGGCAACATGGTTCAATTCTCAGGCAACATTGCTCAATACATGCTACCAGACTACCAAAGACAGCCACTACTCACGTTGGAGAGGGTACTCTCCATCCTATCCTTCTTCCTCGGATCATTCGTGGCTGCAGTAGGCGCCAAATACCTTGGTGACCGCACGCGCAAGTGGCTCTTCTTGAACTCAGTTCTTCAGAGTTGTTTGTTATGGGGTGCTGCAGCCATTCTTCTCACTAGACCAGAAGATGAGCAACCAACTTTTCAATACTTCCCGGCTGTACTCACCCTGTCGGCGTGGTCGATGGGTATGCAAGCTGCTGCTGCTCAGAAGCTGACCTCACCGCATTTCGCAACGACGGTAGCTTTTACAGCCACAATTACGCAAATTGCCGCAGATCCTAACCTCTTCAAACTCAAGTCAGCTGTGAGAGATAAACGTGTTGTTGGAATTTTTAGTTTGTGCGTTGGTGCAGGTGTTGGTGAGATGCTTCTGTACGCAAACACGAATCTCAGAGGCGCGATGGCTATAGTCGCAGGCTTTAAACTGATACAGGCATTTATGTGGTTCTTGCCAAAGCCATCACCGCCCAAGTAAACACAAGTAAACACAAGCAAATAATTTATCAGTACACAAGTACACAAACTAGTAGATAATTTTCTCGTCGGAATATGCCACCCATACGGCTATCACGACGCAACTAATCATGGCAAAAGATAATTTGGACTGTACGACGGAATATACCCATAGCATACCGATTGATGGCGCTCTTTTGATGACTTGGTAGCTTGGTGAGTTGTTGATGAGTTTGATGAGACAGATACCTAATGCGATGGATGCGAGTAGGTATGTGTACTGCATTAGAGGTGAATTTGCGTGTCTGTTGGCTGCAGAGGGTGTTTGTTAGGGTGTAGACTGAGTGAATGCCAATTTTCTCACAATAGAATATAATGATGGAAATTACTTGAAAAGGGGTTAGATGTGTGGGTGTGAGAGGGGAGTACATACATGGAACAGCCTTTGCCATTTGTAGGGCTTCTTGAGTGAATGATGGCCATGAGTTGTACTGAGCTGAGACGAGGAGGTCCATGAGGAGGTATAGGAAGCTGTGAGGGGGGTTAGGTGGGTGTAGGAATGTACTGAGTACTCACCTGAATGGTATAATGTAGAGGATTGCACCGAATACCTCACCAATTTCCAAGTCATCGTGGTGTTGAGGATGATGACGGAGTTTGTGTCTAAGGCCGGAAGCGTCGATGACCTCGTCTACGTTTTCAAACTGTTCTACGTTGTTTTCATTGAATTCGTCAATTTCCTCGATTTTTGCCATTTTTTGAGTCAATTGTATTAGAAGGGACGGTACTCCATCCATCCATAACAGATACGGCCATGCACGCGACTAGAATTTCACGCCAGGCGGTGGTGAGTGGACTAGGAATTAATAGGGATTATTTGCTGAATGCCTTCAGGACTTCTCACGTCTCACCAGCCAAATTGGACTTGGAAAGGGTGAGCTAGTAATTACTAGGGATTTTGAGTATTCTAATAGCCTCACAGACACCGTTGCTCAAATCAACGCCTTCAGAAAGCGCTCAGACGAGGCTAAGCGTTCATTGGCCAACCTCAACGAGCAGAAGGTTACCGTCGACTTTGCGCACTACCGTAGCGTCCTCAAGAACAGCGCCGTTGTCGACGACTTGGAGAGCAAGACCAAGAACTTCAAGCCAGCCAGCTACGACGTCCAAGCCATCCAGAAGGCTATCGACGCTTTCGAGGCGAAGGCCGTGGATTCGGCTCAGCAAACCGAGAAGAAGATTGCCGAGGAGCTCAAGGACCTCCAGGCCACGCTCGACAACATCCAGTCTGCCCGCCCATTCGACCAGCTCACCCTGGACGACGTGGCTGCTGCCCGCCCGGAGATCACAAAGACGGTGGACACCATGGTCCACAAGGGCAAGTGGTCTGTCCCAGGCTACAAGGAGAAGTTTGGAGATCTCAACATCATGTAATCAAATCTCTGAATTCTTTTTTAAATTTACAATTTACACCGTTTCTGAGCCATCTCTGATCTCATTCACAATCCATCATCATGGACGCCACGAGCGCGCACCCAGAAGATCCCGACCAGCCCGTCGACGAGGGCTACAGGCCACTCAACGTACGCGACGCCCTCAGCTACCTCGACCAGGTCAAGCTCCGTTTCCAGGACAGCCCGGAGGTGTACAACCACTTCCTCGATACGATGAAGGACTTCAAGTCCCAGTCCATAGACACGCCCGGCGTCATCGACAGAGTCTCCTCTCTCTTCCGCGGCCACCCCGCCCTCATCCAAGGCTTCAACACTTTTCTCCCCCCAGGCTACAGAATCGAATGCAGCGACTTATCCGGCACAAACCCAACAGGCGGCACAATCACCGTAACCACTCCCATGGGCGTCACTACCCTCCAAGCCTCCGCCTCCTTCCTCCCTGCCTGGCAAGCTCAGCATCAGCATCAGCATCACCAGCAACCCACTCAAGATTCCTCCATCATGCCCCCTTCCCCCTCCTCACAGTACATGCAGCCTCAGCCATCAGGCGCTAACACCCCCACCGCCGCGTCCACTCTCGCAAACCAAAAACCACCCGTCGAATTCAATCACGCTATTAGCTACGTCAACAAGATCAAGAACAGATTCAACCAGGATCCTGAAACTTACAAAATGTTCTTGGAAGTCTTGCAGACTTATCAGAAAGAGCAGCGCACTATTCATGAAGTGTACGCTCAAGTCAATCACCTCTTCCACGGCGCACCTGATCTCCTCGATGAATTTAAACAATTCTTGCCTGACACCACTGGCGCTGCACCTCAGTCTGGTGGTCTCTTCCAGATGGTCGGTCAGATGGCTCCACAAAGCGTACCTACCTCCGTAGAACTCTCCCAGGGCGCTAGTCGCAGCGTGGCCAAGAAATCTACTCCCAAGGTCGACGACAAGAAGAAGAAGAGAGCTCCTACCAGCGACTCTTCCCAGAAACAGCCAGCTAAGGTGTGTGTCCAAGAGGCTGTTGAGTCCACTAACATGACGCACAGACAAAGAAACCAAAGTATGTTCACAGAGAACCTTCCCCACAGTCCCAAATGTCGCAACCTATGCCGATGCAACAATCCGCCTACTCTAACGCCCGAATGGAAGAACCTCAGCCCTTCCTCTACGACTCTCCTTCTATGAGATCAATGACGATAGTCCCACCATCGATACCAGTCGACAAGACTCTGGCTACCGTGGAAGAGATGGCTTTCTTCGACAGGGTCAAGAAGTTCATCGACGACAAGACGACTTATCACGAGTTCCTCAAACTGTTGAACCTCTTCACGCAGGACATCATCGATGCACGCACCCTCGTTGATCGCTCTCAGCTTTTCATCGGCGAGAATAAGGAGCTCTGGGACTTCTTCAAGGCCATGGTCGGCATCGTCCCAGGTCCTGGCTCAGGCGGTCCAGGCGCGACATACCAGATTGAAAACATCCCAGCCATCGAGCGTCCTAAGATTGAGCTGGAGGAGTGCAAGAAATACGGCGCTAGCTATCGCAAGTTGCCTCAATCGGTGGGTGACGAGCTGGACTTTCCTTGCGATTTGCTCACCCAATTTATAGGAGATCAGCCTCAGTTGTTCTGGCCGTGACGCCATGTGCTGGGACGTCCTCAACGACGAGTGGGTCAGCCATCCAACGTGGGCGTCCGAGGACTCAGGATTCGTTGCTCACCGCAAGAACCACTTTGAGGAAGCGCTGCACAAGTCAGAGGAAGAGCGTCACGAGTACGACTACCACATTGAAGCCAACGTCCGCACAATCACCCTGCTTGAGCCTATCGCCGCGCGTATCTCCGCAATGGACAGCGACGAGCGTGCAGCGTTCCGTTTGAAGCCTGGTCTTGGTGGACAGTCCAAGTCCATCTACCAGCGCATCATCAAGAAGGTCTACGGTCAAGAGAATGGGCTTGAAATTATCAAAGCTCTCCACGACAATCCAGCAGTCGCCGTACCCGTCGTTCTCAACCGTCTCAAAGCCAAAGACGAGGAATGGAAGCGAGCGCAGAGAGAGTGGAACAAGGTGTGGAGAGAGCTTGATGCACGCAACTACTACAAGTCGCTCGACCATCAAGGCATAGTGTGGAAGCAGAATGAGAAGAAGAACCTGACGTCCAAGCAACTCATCCTTGAGATTGAGACACTGCGTAAGGAGCAAATCCAGCAACGCAAGTCAACAATGTTCCCAACTAGCTCGTCCACACCCATGAGGTCTAGGTATCAGATGGGCTTTGTATTGGAAGATCAGGGTGTGCTCTTTGATGCTGTTAAACTCATCCTCGCATTCATCGATAGACCGGTACCACCATCGACAGCCAACGGCAACAGCATCTCGGCTAGCTACTACAACAACAGCTCCAACAACCAAGTGTACTCGGCTAGCGAGCGAGAGAAATTCGAAACAGTGCTCAGAGATCTCGTACAGGCTTTCTTCAAGATTGACGAGGATAAGTTCAATCAGTACATTAGCCCGAACGCTGGTGCGACAAACGGTGTAGATCGCGACGGTGACGAGGCTATGCAGATCAATGGCGAACATGAGCATCGCGCTCAGAGCCCTGCTACTAAGGAGGCTGATAAACCGTGGACTAATATCGCTGCTGAGCAGGCCTCTGTTGTGCACACACACGTCAACAACGACCCAACACCGAAACGGAAACATCTCAATTTCTTCTGCAACTCGACATACTACATTGCATTCAGGCTGCTCTATGTGGGTGATATCGCTCTATTACCTCGAAGATCGCCCAACTAACACTCTCCAAGATCCTCTACAGCCGTCTGTACTCCTTCAAGAAGCTCGCGCAGGAGCTCACGCTGAGCAAGAAGCAGCCGGTGAACCCACTCGCCAAGGAGATGGGACTGAACGACACCTCTATCACGCAGACAGTCGGTATACCACTGCTCGAGAATACGAGCAAAGACGGTGTCGAAGCGCCCGCGAGTGTGCACTACTACGACTACCTGCTCGAGCTGTCTGAGCGTTTGTTCGAGGGCGAGGTAGACCAGAACGTCTTTGAAGAGAGTCTGCGGTGGATGTTCGGTACTCGCGCGTATCCGATTTTCACAGTAGACAAGTTGATCTCGCAGCTGCTAAAGCAGCTGGGACACATTGCGTCTGACTACAAGTGTCAGGAGCTACTGTATGTTTTACAAGCAGAGCGTCGCGAGCCGTCTTCTTCCAACTCTCGTCAATTCATCTATCGCAACAAGGCGCAGCGCATCATAGGCTCCGACGAGCCACTGTACAGGATAGAATGGGTGGCTAGCACCAATGAGCTGCGTATGCAGCTTCTCGCGCGCGAGGATCTCACCGTCGACGTCGACGAGCGCAAGCAGACCAAGGACCAGAGATGGACATACTACATACAGTCCTATCTCCTCCAAACGCCTACTGAGGGATTATTGTCCGATCTCACTGCACCATTCCTCTATCGCTCGATACCCGTACAGCACGTCGACGAGGAGGAGGAACCCGAGGAGACGGCGACAGTGGACAGATCTGAGTTCAACAGCGGTAGCGAAATGCGCATTTGTATGAGAACATATCGTATGTTCTTCGTGCCCAAGACTGAAGATAGCTTCGTGATAAGGAAGTACGGTAAAGGCGTGCAGCACTCCAATGGACCCGGTCTCCGCTTCGGTGGCGCTCCTGGACGCGTCAATCGCAATGCTGGCGTCAGTAATGCTAATAGATTGAAACGCCTCAATCACTGGCTCGCTAAAGTCGGTCATGGCCCTGATGAGCATAACGAGCACAACGAGCACAATGAGCTCAGCAGTCACCCTTCTCATCAACACAATCACCTGCAGCAGCAGCAGCAACAACAACCGTTAGAGCACAACGATAATGGACTTGCTACCACCCTTGATACTAATGGCACAACAAACACCACCAACACCACCACCGCTACTACTAATAACGACGTGCAGATGAACGAGTAAGCTAGGTCTTCTCGGCTCTGTATTTGATTTCTCATTTGCTTTTCTTTTCTTTGAATGCGTCTGTACTAAAATATTTATCATACGTCATCTTCTCTTTTCTCCGGTGTGTCATCATTGATTTTGGGTGGCAGAATGAGCGGGATGTCTAAAGGTGAGCAGAGCTATATAAGTTATAAGCCATACTCACTGCAGCAGATATAATCACACTCGGGATGTTCATTGTCGATGAATTCGAATACAACTACGCCAACGGTGAGAACAACGTAGAGAAGCAGAAGAATGCGGTATCACAAATCGGTGGCGGAGGTGAGTTTATGCGAGTGTTCGAGAGCATGCGCAGGGCACTAACAAGGTAGAGTAGGCACGTACGCCATCATGGGCAGTCGGATGTGGACAACGCCTACACGACTAGGGCAGATAATCGACACGGGTAGTGATTTCGATGCAGAGACAGCGCGTGTGCTGGGTACATACGAGCATGACGACAGTGACAGAATGTTCATCTTACGTCAGGATGCGAGTAAGCCAACGACGCGTGCTCTGAATCGCTACAATGGACAACGTCGTGAATTTCATTATTTGACACCACGCCATAAGCTGCACTTAAGCGATTACGTTGAACTAGGCGTGCATGGTGTCAGGTACATACATACAGTTATGGCGCCGGATCGCCAGGCTGCTATCATGGAGGAGGCGCGCAAGCTGGGCTGGAATGACGTAACGTATATCTACGAACCATTGCCTGAAGCTATGACGGCTACGAACAAGACACAGCTGGCTGAAACTATGCAGATTGATAATGACCATGTCTTCCTCTCCCCGAATCACACTGAGGCGGCTGAGATGCTCAACCTCCCCGAACCGGAGACCCTGCAGGCATGTGAAGAGCTCACGCAGGCTGTGCACGACGTCGTCAAGGCCAACAAGGTGGTCATGAGGTGCGGCAAACTTGGCAGCTTCATCAGCATACCCCAAGACGATGTCGCGTTCTGGGTCGAAGCGCTGCATATACATAACCAGGACAAGGTGGTCGATGTTACTGGCGCTGGCAACGCCTTCTTGGGCGGACTCGCGGGTGGACTCAACAAGTACAACGATATCATAAAGGCTGCCGCTTGCGCCACTATCTCTGCTGGCTACACTATAGAGAAGGACGGATTGCCTTACGTGACTGTCGTGGACGGGCGCGAGTGCTGGAATGGCAGACAGCATTCACCTGAAGACGAACTGGACAATTTCATATGCACGCGTATGTAAAAGTATAGACTGAGTATAAAGTTGGATATATTATCAAGCTGCTGTGCTATAATGCAATAAAAAATCCTGAGTTAAGAATATGTTTCTAGTGTGACTGCCAATTTTCATTTCACTCAGAGTCTCTCCAAGACGAGGGCAGTAGCGGCACCACCACCGTTACAGATAGCTGCAGCGCCCTTCTCGCCTGCGTTGAGCTGGTGGATCAAGCTGACGACGATTCTAGAGCCAGAGTTACCGATAGGGTGACCGAGACTGACAGCGCCGCCGTTGACGTTGACCTTAGCGAGGTCGAGACCGAGAGCCTTCTCACCGATCTTAGCGACGCTCGAGAAAGCCTCGTTGAGCTCGAACTTGGCGATGTCGTTGACGCCGACGTTAGCCTTCTCGAGTGCGAGTGGGAGAGCCTTGGTTGGAGCAATTGGGAAGTCGATAGGTGCCATGGCAGCGTCAGCTGAAGCGATGAGCTTAGCAATTGGCTTGACACCGAGCTCCTCTGCCTTCTCCTTGGAAATGAGGACGAGAGCTGATGCACCGTCGTTCAAGGTCGATGCGTTGGCTGGGGTGACAGTGCCGTTCTCCTTCTGGAATGCTGGACGGAGAGTGGGGACCTTGTCGAGCAGAATCTTCTTGTATTCCTCGTCCTCTCTCACGACGACGTCGCCCTTGCGCGTCTTGACCGTCACCTCTGCGATTTCCTTGTCGAAGCGACCGCTCTTCCAAGCGTCAGCTGAGCGTCTGCGAAGTGTGTGAGACTGAGGTGCATACTACACCATACACAAACCCACCTGTATGATTCGATAGCGTAGTTGTCCTGGTCTTCTCTCGTGATATCGAATTTCTTAGCTGCGGACTCAGCGCAGCCACCCATGTGCATGTTGTTGTACACGTCCCAGAGGCCATCAGAGACGATAGCGTCCGTAGCTTGGAAGTGGCCGACGGGTGCCTTTTGGCGAGGAAGGAGGTAAGGAGCGTTGGACATGGATTCCATACCGCCAGCAATGACTACGTCCTTCTCACCGAGTCTGATAGACTGAGCAGCGAGGTTGATAGCCTTCATGCCTGATGCACAGACCTTGTTGACGGTCGTAGCGTCGACGGTGTCAGGGAGACCAGCGCCGAGGACGACTTGACGGGCAGGAGACTGACCACAGCCAGCTTGAAGAACTTGACCAAAGTAGAGCTCTTCAACTGCTGCTGCTGGTACGCCTGAGTTCTCAAGCGCCTTCTTCACGGCTACAACACCGAGCTGAGGCGCGGTAAGCGTGGCCAAACCGCCGTTGATGGATGCGATTGGTGTGCGTTGAGCTGCTGCGATGTAAACTTCACGATTTGACATTTTTGTGCTCGTCGTTGCGAATAATCTTATAAAAGTGGGCTGACTGGCCTTTTTTGCAAAACGAATCATTTGTGGTGTGATTTTGTGTCGCTGGTTATTTGATATTACAACAAATTCAATAACCAAGTTGGTCGTACTGATCAGCCTCGTGGAGCACTCAAACGTGGCCAGCTGCGCCGAAAATTTTGGCAATTCGATAGCCTGGTATATTTTATTATCGATATGGTCTGCTAGATATTTTGAGCACTCAGCAACAGATCCATTCTCCCCAACTTGCCTTACTCAGCAAAGTGGGCGATCTCGTGACGCTAATGACGTAGACGCATTCAAGCAGCAACTTGTGTCAAATCTGATAAATTATATACAAAACCAAGCTCACAGGCTCACTTCAACTCTATTAATGCAATTTTGTTATCTTCCGAGCAGCTCAGCAGCGTCCTATTACTGAGATGCACTCTATTCACGAACGCGTTATGCTCTTCGACAGTGTACCGTTTAGTCCACTGATCGAAACCGCTGGCAGACTTCTCGAACACGTCCACGACTCCATTCTCGAGACCAACAGCGAGGAGGTTCCCAGAGAGTGACACGGCGGTAGCTGCGTGCTCGAATTTGAGAACTGCCACAGCATCCCAACTGCTATTATCCTCATTCGAAGTACCTGATCTACACCACACGCGCGCTGTCTTATCACGCGACGCTGTCACGAAAGCGTTACCACAATCACTAAAGCTGCAATCCCAGATAATGCGACCGTGGGACTTATTAGCGGCTACAGCGATGTACTCCTCCTCTCCTTGCTTTTTCTCGAACAGCCTCCACGTCCTGTCTCGGCTGACGCTCAGTATGAGTTGGTCGTCTGGTGAGAACTGTATTCTGGTGATGGTCAACGTATGACCCTCGAGTGGATTACCGTAGTGTGTGCCCTTGATCGCATCTGTGATTCGCACCACTGCGTGCTTCGCACTTTGCGCCTTGCACGCTGTTGCGACGAGGTTGGAATGGTGAGCTGCAGCGATACTGAATAGTTCATATCCGTGTCCAAACAGCTTGTTAGATTCAGGCCAGAGACTGGTGACCAACTGCTCCTCTACTGGTGGTCTGGCCAGCTGTGCACCATAGCTGTGACTCAAACTCCAATCTTTCTCCTTCTCCTTCTCCTTCTCTGCTTGCTCATCGGGATGCTCGTCGTTCTTGACTAGCCTATTGGACAGGGATTGAGGTGGGAGAGACGCACCTAGCGGACGGCTCTCTTCGTCCACGTCGTCGTCTATCACGCCCAGCTTCTTCGCACTCCTCACCCATCCCTTGGGTGCTTCGAAGGTGCGCACAATCTTCTCATCCGCCGCGCTCGCAATGCTCGAAGAGTCACCGCCAATGAACGCGAGAGCCTGCATGTCGTATCCGTGTGACTGAGGTCTGTTCAACTCGTGCCACGACTCAACGCCCTCTCTTCTCCAAGCGCCGTGCAGACGAGACGACTGATCGAGCGAAGCAGACAAGAAGAATTGGTGTTTAGGATCCCACACCACGTCCTTAACAGGACTAGGATGGCCAGTGATAGCCAACTCGGGCTGCCACAAGCCTTGTTCAGGTGTATGCACCCATCTGTGGAAACTGCCATTGAGACCATGCGCGAATACTTGTTTGCCATCTGGCGAGAAGAGACCGCCAAAGAATCCTAGACCACCTGTACCGAATTCACCAAATCTTCTCTCATTCATCCACAAGCCATCAGATTGTGGTGCCCACAGTATCATGGACTTGTCAGCTGATGCACTGAGGAGGTATTGTGGTTGCGTGTATGTGGTGTCCGTCTCCCACTTTATTGGATGCCAGTGCAGTCCTGTGATCCAGCTGTCGTGGCCGAGCAACAATGCTTCAAAGTTGAGCTTGTACCTAGAAGATATTGGGCGTCAAACATATAAAACCAAAATGGTCGACACCCACTGCTTAGACGTCTGGCTGTCTGTGAAGACATGCGACTTGGTGGAGAGACTCGACGTATTAGCGTCAGATTCTTGAATCTTTCTCTCAAAGTCATCGAGAAGAGCGCTGTTGAGAGTCGTCTTGTCGACCTCTGCATGGTTGACTTGGTGTGACTCGACGTGCGTAGTGATATTCCACAATCTGATGTAACCATCCTGTGAGCCGCTCGCGAGGACGAGGTTGTCGTGATCAGTAGCGAAAGCGAGTGATCTAACCCAGTCCTCGTGACCTTCCAAGCTGAGGGCCTTTTTGAAGGAATCGCCTGCCAGTGTCCAGATTTCGATGCGGTTGTTGGTGAGTGAGAGGGCCATGATTGGTGTGTTTGAGTTTGGAAGTAAGGAGAGGGTGACGTCGAGCACGAACTTGCCACTGAGGTCTATAGATTGAAATTCGTTGACTTTGTTGTCAATTATATGCCAGATCTTCAACACTGAATCAGAACCAGCGGAGGCGAGGAAATGAGAATTAGTGGAGACAATAGGTGCTCTCAGTGTACCGATAGCAGATATAGATTTTGAGTGTGCATCGATAACATGCCTCGTTGTGTAATCTTTATCCCAAATGATAATTCTGCCTTTGGTGCAGCCAGATACGAAGCCATTTGTGTGTTTCTGGTTCTGCAAGTACTTTACTATTCTCACATCACCGTCATGTCCCTTAAGCGTGTCTGTGACGCCTGTGGAGATCGCATCTAGTGGATTCCAGATACAGACGTATTTACCACCGCCGAATGCGACCACGCCGTCGTCGTCTATATCTGCAGCGTTTGAAGATCGGTTGCAGCCGATGGAGAAGTATTTTCTTTGATAAGAAGACATGGAAGTTGGACTCAGAGAGCGGTTGCTTCTCTTTCTTGAACGGTCAACAGAGAAAATGTTGGAGAAATCTCTAAGGATAAATGAACCAGCTAATAAAATATCCACAGGTACAACGGAATTGGTTTACAATCTGCTCGTGGCAGTGGCACCAATGGTTACGTGCAGAAGAATCTTGCGTATATCAAACCACGCCAACAAGAATCGACATACAAGGAGCAAATCTCAGCCAGGGGTAGATCACCTGACAGGAGTATCCTCGAGCATGACCAGAAACGCAAAGTGGAAATTGCAGTTTTGGAATTACGCGATGATTTGGAGGAGAAGGAGGTGAATGAGGATGAGATTGAGGAGAAGTGTGAAGAACTGCGTCAGCAACTTCTTTCTAAGCCTGCTCACTCTATCAACACCAAAAAGCAGCAATTCCAAGGTCACGAGAGACACGCTATAGCTGCAGCTAAGCAGCTTGAGATGCAGCGTATCAATGATGCGTTCAACACGCACTCAAATTACAAAGAAGGCGAGGCTTTCGATCGCGATTTACAAGAACGCAAGCGTTTGGATAGGATTGAGAGGAGAGAACACAATGAGGTCATGCGCATTGAGAGCGAGAGAAGGGATAGGGAAGGGAAAAGAATGGATAGAGAGAGCGAGAGAAAGGAGAGGGAGAGAGCGAGAAGACGCGTCGAGAGAGAGTTGGATGAGAGAGAGGAGGACAGGTACAGGCGTAGAGATAGTGCAAGGAGTCTGTCAAGATCGCTATCAAGGTCGTTATCAAGATCGCTATCCAGATCAAGATCACCACCGCCCAGACGACGTGGCAGAGAGACTCCTCCTCCTCCAATGTCCCCTACACCACCTCCTGCAGACAAATCACCTTCTCTGTCACCTTATTCCAAGAGAGCAGCATTATCACGCAGATAATCATGTACTTTTAGTATACATTTATGATATATTTGAAAAACAATCAAAAATACAAGTTTGTGAAATTGAATCAATGAGAAGACCTTGTGTGATTGAGATTGAGATTGAGAGAGACAAGTGACAAGAGACGTAACGTTATTATATAGCTGAGAGTGAGAAGAGTGAGCTGAGCTGTGCCTAATAAAAGCGTTGCGTTGCGTTGCTTTGCGCTGCGTTGAACAGAACAAACAAATCAACGAGCAGTAACCAGTAATCATCTAGTAGATTGCCCTTTGAGCCTGAGCTTGAGCCTGAGCCTGAGCATGTTGCTGCTGTAAGCTACTAGACTGCATTGGGAGTGGCGACATGATATTGTTAGCAGCAGCAGGGTTACCAGATTGACTTTGTTGGTTTGATGCAGATTGAGAATTTGCACCAGCACCACCACTAGCACTGCTACCACCTTGAGCTTGTGCCACGTTACAGCCAGAGTGTTGAGAGAGAACATTTCTCAACACTCCAATCTCCTCTCTGAGTGCAACTACCGTTTGCTGCAAAGCTTCATTATCAGTTTGAAGGAATTCAACCTTTTGTTGCAACTGTTGCAACCAAGCCTTCTTTCTTTGACGACACTTGAGAGCTGCTTGACGATTCCTCTCAAGGAAGTTCTTGCGTTTCTCGTCTTCTGTCATTTCAGCTTTGCTTGCTTCTACAACTTTGTTAGAGAATACTCCTCAAGGAAGAGGTCACTCACGACCACCTCTTGCGCTACCAGCTCTAGAAGATGTTGGTGCCATTGCAGAATCATCATCAAACTCGAATGCGTCATCATCTTCATCTTCGTCATCGTCTTTCTTGGCTGCATTAGACTTTCTGCCTCTGCCTTTACCGCCAGTTGACTTTCTCTTGTTTGATGCAGCTGGAGAAGGGGCTGATACAGACTCAGCTTTTCTCTTCTGGCCAGTCTCAGCTTCGGGGCTATCGCCAGAGTTCTGATCATGTCTGCTAGCTTGAGAGAGAAGGAAGAGGCCGTTAGCGGCGTTAGCTGCGGCGTCGCCAGAGTTTCTTTCGTAGCGTTGCTGATTAGCTTGAGGAGGTTCCAAACCTTGTGATTTACCAGCATTTCTGTAATTCTGGAATGCGTCTTGTTGCTGTTCTTGGTTGAGTGGTCTACCATTACCATCGAAGCTAGCTACGACGCCATTGATAGCGCTCACGGTGTTTGGTGTCAGAGCTGGTGGTGGTTGCCCAATGCCCATACCGAAGAAGGCAGCGTTAGGTGACTGAGGCTGATACTGTCCACCTGGCAGTGGGGTCAAGCCAGTCTTAATACCGTTGCTCTGAGCGAAAGAGGTCTCAAATGGGTTCTGTGGCTGCGTCGGTCCTTGCAACATCGCAGGCGAGAGGGGACCCGAGCGCAGAGAGGTGGGAACAGCCGATGCAGCCGTTGGTGGTAATTGATGCTGAGCAGCGTTGGTTGGTTGATGCGTCGTATGTCCTGATTGTTGGCCTGGCTCTTGCATCCCTTCATTGGCTTGCTGCTGCTGCCTCGTCAAGGACGAAATAGATGGCAGCTTACCGTCCTTGTCGTCTGAAGCACCAAACGATTGATCAAACGGATTCGGCTCAAGATCCAATTGCGATTTATCTTCGACTTGTGACATAACTTGTGCTGACTGACGTCGACGTAACGATACTAATGGCATCTGCGTCATCAAATTTGGTCATCGCTCAAAAAAAATTACACAAAATATTCAAAATTAAGCAAAATAAGTTATATAGTTTTATTGCGGATTGCTTGATATATGCATGCATTTTCACCTGATTCGGTCATCTCCTCATAGCCACACACACAATCACCTCTTCTACACTCTCGGGCGAAGCAGCGATAGTGGATTACTAGCAGCACTGCCTATCTGATACACTTCACTCTTGTTCTGATGCAGCATGATGGCTGGTACGACCTGGAAATTTTTCCTATTAGTCATCCATCACCACGCACCCCTACGACCACTCACGTATTCATCCAGGCTACTGTCCTTCACTCCTGTCCAGTCATACGTCCCCACTTTGTTCTTGCATTTCTCATTTGGACAGTACAGCTTGCCAGCGACCTCACTGCCGATCAAGTTCATCCAATCGAGCTAGCAAGGTGTATAAGAAAGAGTCGGTAAGCATATACACACCCACAGCTTCAACGTAGAATGGAGAAGTGGGTATATACATGACGATATCGTCATATCCCGCGAGTTTGATTCTGTTTGCAACAGTAAGCAACGATGGTTACTACAGATAGATACAGCCAACGCACCTGCACTTCTTGCATCTCACAGCCGTTGTTGTACTAATCCTCCTCTGCTGTTTCTGTTGATACAGATGCAACAAGCCCTGTTTGTCATCGTTGTCGTTGGTATGACCAGAGATATCTTTCGCCCTCTGCAGCAGCCGATAGCGTCTGACGAGTGGGTTCGACGGTGAAGTGGAGTATCCTGCGAGTTGAAAAACTTTGAGCTGATGTTTGAAATTTGGGTTTGGACTGGGTGATTGAGTGAGAAGGAGTGGTGATAATGCGTGCGAAAAACATACTCAGCTACTGGTCTACTCTCTCGCAATCTACTCAACGCCTCTTCCAGACTTAAAGAGTATTTGCGCATCAAGTATGCTGTAGCAATTGTCGCAGATCTGCTCACGCCCGCCTGGCAGAGGATGAGAGTGGGGGAGGAGCGCTGTATACCATCCTGTATCCAATCGAGAGTGGGAATGAGATGCTGCAAGATATCCTGGTTGTCGTCGTCTTGTATATCTAGATGGAGTACTTGATAGCGATTATCAGACTGGATTAGTGTGTAAGGCGGATAGATACAGTGATGAAGAATAGAAACACACAAATAACACTGGTAAAGGACCATTCAACGCTACGACGACTCTGTGTATTCCAACAGATTCTAGCACACCGTTATCAACAGATAGTGGCGCAATGTAAAGTGAATTATCAACAGAATCCATAGCAATATTGTCCATAGATTTTAAGTTAATCGCTATTGATCCAGCTATTTACGTTGGTGGTTGCGAGAATACAACGATAACCGATTGTCCAAATGGGTGAAGGGCGTCCATTGATCGTCGGCTCAGAGCCAATAGCGCAGCCATTCCCACTCAGAATGCAAGGAAGTGTGCAAAAAGGATTCGGTAGAGGAAGCAAGCAGCTTGGAATACCGACGGGTGAGTCATAGCCTCAATGGATATGCTTGAGGATGCTAATGAAGCACTTCCAGCCAATTTACCAGAGGAGAGTTACTCGGAGAGCTTTAAATTGCTCGACGCAGCCAAGAACACGGGTGTGTACTACGGCTGGGCTAAAGTAGACGGCGCAGACGACGAGCAAGTACACCCAATGGCTATGTCCGTTGGTTGGAATCCATACTACAAGAATGAGAAGCTTACGGCGGTTAGTGGCGAGTATATAAACTTAAGACAGTGTTCTGATCAGTGATTCTACCAGGAAGTACACATAATGCATGACTACAAGCAAGATTTCTACGGCAAGAATATGCGCGTCATAGTCACCGGCTACGTTCGTCCAGAACTTGATTACAGCACGCTCGAAGCCTTAATTGAAGACATCGAATTTGACAAAAAGGTAGCATTACATTCATTAGACAGGGACTCCTACAGAGCCTTACAATCTGACTCTTTCTTCAACTAATCTCACCCCAACATATCACGCATCGATTCAATTTCAGCGACAGTTAATCCAAATTGCGCATATGTCCCTTGGTGTGCTTGCTCCAAACTCTCCAATTCACTGAAACAATCTCTCAACCGAGATTTCACACCTGATGTCATATATCCTCTTTCATCCACATTCCTTTTCCAGCTCTGCTGCGTCAGCGTTATCAGTGCTCTCAATGCCTTCTCTTGCAGATCTTGGTCGACGTCTTGAGCAGGAGGAACGAGTGACAGTATCGAGTCTACCAGTTTGTGGTTGTAGAGAGCTTCACTAACCATGCCTTCCGTGCTTGGTGAGCGTGGTGCTCTGTCACCTGGGAATTGGGTCTCGTCTGAGCGTATAGCTACACCTGTAGCCGTGCTCGTTGGTCCTGGTACCGGTCTCATAGTAATATCATCAGAGAGTAGTAGAGTGTTGAGCAAGAAAGCGACTTTGCGTTGCAAATTCAAGTTACTGCTGTCTTGGAGTGCTTTAGCGAGAGCAGACCAGCCACCAACGCTTGTAAACTTGTGCACAGCGACCGGATTATGCTTAAGCAAGCCGGAGATGTTGAGTAGCGCCTTATTCTGCAGTGCCTTGTTTGCAGAATGGAGGTAGCTGATGAAAAGAGGCAAAGGATCCAATTCAAAGAAGGTATCCTGCGTGTCATAGTCGTTGTTGATAGCTGTGCCCGTACATGCCGCTGCAGCTACCTTTATTTCGTCCTCGTTGTGCTTCAACAGAGTGTAAATTGGATCCCATAATCCGATGTTCTTCATGTTTTTAGCGTTGTCTACTTGCTCAACAAGCATTTCGAAGTTGTCAAGCGCCACTAGTCTGTTCTCTAACGTTGCTTCCTCATTGGCAGCCACAATCATCGCCTCCTTCATCATTTCTGCATCCGATTTACCGAGCTATTGGGCGTGTGAGACGTAGCTCAAGTGTATCGATTGTCACACCCACAATCTTATCCAATACTGCTGGATCGTACTTCTGGCCTGGACCAGATTGAGATTTGGCGACTTCTGCCATCTTTTTAAGATCTTCTGCGTCTCCGTCGTTGTTCACAGAGTGCTGCAATCCCCATTGAAGTAATTGCTCCATTGTGCGTGGCTGTTGGTCGTTGGTGAATAAGAGATGATATCACTTCGACTGGCTGGTTTTATAGATTACCGTGGTGATTTTGGGTGACGAAATTGTAATCGAAAATGATTTTAGGTGATTTACTACACCACTCAATATCACCACTCCGCTGCTCACAGATCTCATCAGAAACAAAGAGAAGAATCGTGAAAGATCTACAATATACTTGAAAAAGAGCTTTACACACCAAGCAAAGACATCAATGTACTACATATAGTATCATGCAATGATATTTATACTGAAAACACTTTTATAATGCTATAGGATGTCGCTGAAAATCTTCACATTTCCAAATCAAGTAGACAATCGTAAATCGTGAGAGCTGTATAAGAGTAATTAACGGTTTAAGAGTACTGATCGATGATGGTATCTCTCAAGTCATTAACGACAGCGGTTGATTCTTGACCTTGGAGCTTGAAGATAGCTTCAATGACGGAGATTTCCGTAGAGGTGGTGTCTTGACCGGTGAAAGCGATCCAATCATTAACGACTAATCCAGCACCGAGGACATCACTACCTCTATTTATCGTACCTGCAGCCAGAGGGACTTGCAACAGAGAAGACAATTCATCTTGATCTTGTATAGAAGTTTTTGGATGAACCAAACCACCTTGGTTAGACAAAGAGCAGTAGCTACCGACGAGTACGTTCTCTGCTACTGTCTGTCTAAAAACTTCAACTTTCAAAACATCAGCGATAATTTCTTCAGTCTCGCTGTCTATATCTGGATGTACGAGTGCGACGTAGTCATTGCAAGTGATAACGTTTCCAAGCGCTGATAGTCTCTCTTCCACTCTCTGTATTTGTACTGAATCTGGAAGTGAGTTTCTGAGATGCTGCAGCTCTTGATCTGTGGTGGTGGAAGGTACCAGCAAACCGTTCTTGTTACCAGCAGTCAATCTACCGATGATTCTCGTTCCAGCAATTGAAGTGTGAACGACGGGAATCACATCCCCCAATTCAGCCTCGAAGGAGGAGTAAAAGTTTGTAGACCCGAGCGCAGTCAAGCAGTAGCTATTAGTGAGCTTGGAGAATACGCCGATATCTGAGCTGTTCTCGAATGCTGTTCTGACTGCCATTTTTGAAGGTGGATGTAACAAGATGAGAATCGTTGTCTTCTCTTGATTCGAAATATATAAATTAATATGGATTTCTCAAGATTTAGCGGGTGAGTTTTGATAGCATTGATTAATAGAGTGCTCCTATTAACGTTTGCTAGTAAGGAAAGGGTACAGCTGAATGTAAGAGATGGTCGATACACACGAACGATACGCTTATCTAGTACACCTAGCAATACATACAGAAGAAGGAGATGAATGATTTCATGCATCTCTACTCAAATCTCGTACAGAGATGCTTCGAGGACTGTTCGAATGATTTCACCTCTCGAGCACTGTCCACCAACGAGAAGACGTGTACGGAGAACTGCGTCGGCAAGTTCCTCAAGCATTCAGAGAGGATAGGCGCAAGATTCGCAGAGCAGAACGCTGAGATGATGGAGCAGCAGGCTAAGCAAGCAGGAAGATAGATTTATTTGTATTATAGAAAGAATGTTCGCATCGTATCTGTCCTGATATACAGTCATCTCTAGATATCAAGTCCATGGGAATGCTGTCGCTGTTGCCGTGCTCACTTTGCCGCGTACACAAGAGATGGCGCACGAGCAAGCAGAGATTGGCCAATAGAATAAGAGATGCAGCCATCTCCAACAGATATTAAACCCGTTAGATGATGACTGTTCTATTCAACGAGTCTCTTGACTTCAAACCACGATGAACTCTGTATTTGCGGGTGCAGCTGCGATAATATCAATACCATTACTCGCAGCGCCTAAGAGCACGCCGTCGCGTTTGCTCAAGCTCATCATACACTCCTCCATCTATACCACAGGCCTCGCTTTCAACTCCATCGTCGGCGTCGTCTCCGGCTTAGCTGCACTCATCGGCGGCGACAGATACAGACAGCAGATATCATGGCTCGTAGCCAGATCCTTCTACTACACCATCACGCCGCTCGTTGGATGGAGATTCAGAGTCTCGGGCGAGGAGAAGCTCCAGCCATTCACCAACCCAGACGATTCACAGAGACAGTCCTCGATAATGGTATCTAACCACCAGACTGCGCTCGATATCCTCTTCCTCGGTAGGATTTTCCCCAAGTTCACAACAATGATGGCAAAGCAAGAGATAAAGAAGATCCCGTTGCTAGGCTGGTGGATGGTCCTCTCCAAGGCAGTCTTCATTAATAGAAAAGATCGCAAGGATGCCATCACCGCTTTCAACAGAATTGGAAAACAAGTCAAGGACAGAAAAATCTCAGTCTGGATCTTCCCTGAAGGTACACGCTGTGCTACTCCTTCGCCAGCACTCCTACCATTCAAAAAGGGTGCTTTCCATTTAGCTATACAGGCTCAGATTCCTATCGTACCTGTTCTGTGCGAGAACTACTATCACCTCGCAAACTACAACGGAGATATCGCTACCGGTGGATCTCGGTTCGAGAGGGGAGAGGTGCAGATAAAGGTGCTTGACCCGATTCCAACCACTGGTCTCACTTCCGATGACGTGCAGACGTTGATCGACTACACTTACGAGTACATGCTCTACCACTTGAAACTGCTCTCATCCACGTCTACGTCTCTCCCAAAACCCCTGCCACCGCCACCTTCGCCCTTCAACAAGCCGCTTCCAACCAAGTCAACGAGAACGGATGATGACGATGTTGTGTTAGTAGAGAAGAACTAATAAGCCAGCTTCTATTGAGTATGTGGATTACATAGATACATTACATTTGATCTAATAGAAGTTTGTGGATGTGTGCGTGCACAGTATAGTATACAGCGAGCAGCGTGAGCGTGATAGTGAAATAAGCATGCATACAAGAAATGAGTATAAGTAGCAAGAATCTCTACAGCGACACAGACACCCCGCATCCGCATCCAGCGCCTTGTGCTTGAGGGTTATTCAGTACGCGAAAAGAAGACCCGATAAGCTCCGTGGAGAAGTCGAGTGTCGAGCCTCGAAGGAGCTGAAACGAGACAGCGTCTACGAGGACGCTAGGTCCATCGTTATCGTCTGTAACGCTAAATCTGTAATCATCCTCCTGCGCACTCTCCAAATGACTGTCTACGAGATCCAACTTGTACTGATAGCCGTGACAGCCACCACTCTCTATCGCCACCCTCAGCGCTATACACCTGTTCCCCTCCTTATCGGATATTCGCTTCAATTGCTATAACGTGATTGGATGAGCGGGGTAGAGAGAGAAGTAAAGGAGCAACTAACCTCGCTGGCAGAGTCTGTAATCGTCAGCTTCATCATATCCACAGGTAGCACCTCCACGTCCAACCCATCGTCTTTCTCAGCTTGGATATAGTTGGGATCTGGATACGCCACAAGCGTGGACGCAGGCCGTATGAAGCGTGTTTGCGGGGTATTGAAGCGCATTGGAGTGCGTAATTGCGACCTTATCTGCGGTCTAAAGCTTCTCGCTAAACTGCGTACACATTGCAGTCTCGTGGAAATCATCGTCATTACGTAAGAAACAAAAGTCGTTCAAATTAAACTCATATGTGTATAAAGAAAACTTTTTATTATCGGGCTTTAATTATTCTTACTCTTTTACATCATTTGGGGAAGAACAGTTTCATCTAAGTGTGTTAAATGAAAATATTCACCGCGCACATAATTTTGAAAACACTAGACTTATTCCTTCTTTTCGTTAGTATCAGTTGGTGCAGTAGGTTGCTCGTTGCTTTGGCTGCCATTGCCTTCCTCTTTGTCGCCGTCAAGACGTTGCTTGGCAACCTTTACAGTGATGGTTCTTCTACCGACAACGGCACCGTTGAGTTCACTGATTGCCTTCTCTTGATCAGCGCTGTTCTTAAGCTGAACAAATCCTAAGCCTCTTGAACGCTTCGTCACTGGGTTCGATCTGTTGACGACTCTGACTTGATCAACCTCGATTCCTTTGCTCTCAAAGAGCTCCTTCAGCTGCTCGTCTCTGTATGGAATCTTTGGTTGGTCCTCGCCTTGGAAGTGTCTGAAAGGAAGGTTGTCGACAAAGACGGAATCCGTCAAAGGTTCGCCTAATGGCTTTGAAGGCTGACGAGCAGCTTGACGCTTTCTTTGTGACTTCTTCTTGCTGCTCGACTTCTTCTCACCGTTGGCGTCGTCCTCTGGCTTAGATTCTGGTTGTGCTTGACCTTGAGAAGGAGTGGCAGCATCAGCTTGGTCAGCAGCACCTTCAGCTTGGTTGTCTGAAGCAGCCTTTCTTTGTTGCTGCTTTCTTCTTTGCTGCTTCTTTGGCTTCTTTGATGTCTTTGGCTTCTCTGCGCCGTCTTGTTCACCTGGAGCGGCTGAGTCATCAATTCTTTGGCTACGCTCTGGCTTTGGCTCCTTTGGTCTGGCGATTTCAACGACGAGGTTTCTGCCCTCGTACTCGTGTCCATTCAAAGCCTTGACTGCAGCCTCTGCTTGTTGTTGAGTGGCGTAATCAACGAAACCGAATCCCTTTGAACGTGAACCGAAGCGAATAATTTGAGCGTCGGTGCTACGTATATGATTAGATGGGTTCTGCACTAGTATTCTAGTCATCTCACATTTCACCGTGCTCTTTACACAATTCCTTTAAACCATCATCCTTGACGGAGAATGGAAGATTTCCAACGAAAACTTTTAAGACTGGGAGTACGGCAGCCTCAGCAGGTTGGTGAGCCTCAGCAGCTTGACCGGCGAGTGTTTCTGGTTGTGACATTTTAATGCGATTGACGTGGTTTGGGACAAGGGAATAAGAAAAAGTTGTTCAGACGTCATCATCATCAAATCATAAAATAGAGTACAATGAATTCAATTAATTCTGATCAGTTGGAATCTATTAAATTGAAGCTATCTCAATCCTTGGAGAGTTTGCAGGCGTTTCAATACACGATAGCTACAACCGAGATGCCAAATTGGTGGGTTTGTAGTGTTATCTAGGTTAAATCAGTCTAAGAAACCTTTTTAGGACAGAAATACTCAACAAATACAACAACATCCTCAGTCACGTTCACATCCTCAACGCATTCCTCACCGCAAGCCAGACAAACGAAATGAATCCAAACAACTCCCTCCTCAAAGCTGTCATTTATCCTCAGCAACCAATTCCCCAATCAAGCGAGCACATTCTACACGTCCTTCTACGCACCAAGCCATACCCGCACATCGAAGACAAAGAGAATGACCTCATTTCGACGCTCGAGCTCAACAACGAGCAGGTCGAGTCAACGATACAGGCTCACGACCAGCGCAGCAAGCGAGCAAGCCAGCTCACTCAACGCATCAAGAATCAATACGACTGGAAGGCGCGGGTGCAGCTCAGCCAAGACGCACCAAAAATCAATGAGCAAGAGACATCTCGGCTGGCTGCATACATGTCAACCGGAGTGCTACAATGATATAGTAGCACTCCACCTCATATACCCATCGCTAATTTAGAATGTAAAGAAATGTATTGTAACTCATCTACTTATTCACAGACATCTCTTGAACACCAGTCGAGACATCTGCCAACTCTCCACTCTCAGTCTTCTCAATCAACTTGGTAATCTTACCAATAGCCACCGTCTTTCCTTCGTCTCTAAGCGTGAATCTACCCAGTTGTGGGTAGTCATTGAATCTCTCCACACAAACTGCGCCATTAGCTTCCAGCAAAGCGACAATCTTTTGTCCTCTCTTGGCGAATTGTGGTGCCTTCTTTGACTTCCTGCCTGTCTTCTTGTCGTAGTAGTGCAGCAACTCGGTCAAGTTAACCTCTTCTGCCAGTGTGTGACAGTGCATCATAGCCGAGTAACCTGCGCAGATAATGTTCTTGTGATCAAGGATAGCCAGCTGTGCCTCAAATTGTCTAACAGTCTTGACTGGCTTTCTTGGATCCGTCAACACGAAACCGACTTGAACATTCTCGTCATCCACACCTCTCAACTTGAGTCTGACATTGTCACCACAAAGCGCAACTTGAACGGGCTCATCAAGTTCATCTTCAATCGTCATCACCTCAACTTGGTCTCTGTTTGGCATCAGAGTCAACTTGTCGCCAACCTTGAGTGTACCAGATTCAATTTTACCGACAACCATAGTACCCATGTCCTTGTACTTTTCACTAATTGGCATCATGAGCGGTGCGCTGTAGTTTCTGTCGACCAAAGGCATAGCATCCAAGAATGGAATAAGTGCAGGTGCATCACACCAAGATGCCTCAGGCTTCTGAACTGGATCTTTGATGTTGTCTCCCGAGTAAGCCGAGACTGGAATGTAAGTAACGTCAGTCTTCAAGTTGAATCCAGATCCCTTGAGGAATGGGTTGAGCTTGGTGACAATCTCATCAAATCTTGACTTGTCCCACTTGACAGTTGATTCGTCCATCTTGTTAACAACGACAATCATCTTTTGAACACCAGCCGTCTTGGCCAAGACGACGTGCTCTCTAGTCTGACCACCCTTCTCGAAACCAGTCTCAAATTCACCCTTTCTTGCCGAGATGACAAGGACAGCGACATCTGCTTGAGCAGCACCTGAAATCATAGATGGAACGTATCCCTTGTGACCTGGTGCGTCCAAAATTGTGTATCTTCTCTTCTCCGTCTCGAAGAAAGCTCTACCGACTTCGACAGTCTTACCCTTCTCTCTCTCTTGAGGGGTTGAGTCCAATGCCCAACTGAGATACCACGACTCTCTACCAGCCTCCTTGGCGTCCTTCTCGTACTTTTCCAGAGTACGCTTGTCGACCATACCAGTCAAGTGAAGCAATTGACCACCCATGGTCGATTTACCAGCATCAACGTGTCCACAGAACACGACGTTGAGGTGCTGCTTTGGTTGCACACCGTCAGCACCGAAGAGATCCTTGAGCGTCTCCGCGTCAGCTGCAGCCTTGGACTCCTTAACGATAGTGTCTGTCTTGGCTTGAGCTGCTTGCAATGCTGACTTTGACACTGCTGGGTTTGCGTCTGGCTTGTCGGCAGACTTTTGTGATTGTTGTGAAGGTGTAGCGGCAGGGGAGGAGGAAGGAGCTGGGGAGGCAGCCTTCTTCTCAGCAGGAGCAGCTGCAGGGGCTGCCTTGGCAGGGGCAGGGGCAGCAGCAGCAGCAGGTGCAGCTTCCTTCTTGACAGGAGCTGGAGCTGGAGCGGCAGCAGCTGGAGCAGGAGCAGCGGCAGGCTTTGGCTTAGCACCGCCCAAGCTGAGAGACATGGATTTGGCAGGTGCGTCCGACTTGCGTTCCATCATTTCCTTTGCGGATGGCTTTGGTGGACCACCACCGCCAAGGGAGAGAGAGACTGGAGGGGTTCTAGCACCGCCGCCACCGGACATCATCTCCATCTGCTCCTTAGCAGAGAGTCTTGCTGGCTGCTGTGGCTGTGGCTGTGGCTGCTGCTGTGGTGGTGGTGCAAATTGAGGCGCTTGTGCTGGGTAGCCGCCGTAGCCTTGCTGTGGAAGATATTGCTGGTCGTATGGATATCCAGCGCCTCCGTATGGATAGCCCTGAGCAAATTGCTGCTCTTGTTGCTGCTGGGATGGCTGTGCTTGAGGAGGCGTAGCCCAAGAAGGCACGAAACCGCTGCAGAGACGTCAGATAAGTCTCTCTCCAGGCTTTTAGATCCACGCACGAAGCTGAAGGGTTAAAGTTGAATGATCTCGCGTTCGGGTTCATCTCAGATCTTGACCGTCTTCGTCAACAAGCAAAGCACACAAAATTGACACAAGAGTTATGCAGAATGGTACAGCGATATATGAATACATAATAAATAAATATAATCAGATTCTGTAGTCATCTCCTCATCCGCTCTCGCGCAGGATATCGTGGGTGATTGAAAGTGCATCTGGATAGTCTTCTTCCTTTTTGATTGAGAGTGTATCTGGATAGTCTTCTTTCTTTTTGATTTTCTTGTTCTCCTTCGAAGGTGACTGGCAGACCGTCTGTCTCCTCTTCAGAGGCTTACTGGGCGAGCAGCTTTCGCGTGATTTGATGACTTGCGGCTGTGAACTGTGATGTGAGGCGTTGGACGCGGACAAGGGTGCTTTGACGGGCGAAGAGTGTGGAGTTGCGTGGTAGAGAGCATCATCGGTAACATCGACCATCCATCCTTTCTCCTTAGACAGCTTGACGAATTGAGCCAACTTGTCAGACAGTGAGATCGTCGAAGCCGAGCCAACGACTATAAGCTTGCAACGGGCGCGAGTCAGCGATACGTTAATTCTCCTCCAATCCTGCAGCAGCTCTCCAATCTGTCCGTTCGTGTTCGAACGACACAATGAGACGACGATGCAATCCTTGTCTCTACCTTGCGACCTGTCAGCAGTGAGGAGCTCGACCGACTTGAACTTGTGCAGCTTTTCCTGCAGCTGATACATTTGCTTTCTGTAGAAACTAATGACGCCAATTTGCGCTTCGAGCACGCCGTGAGACAAGAGACCTTCTACGACTTTGGCGATGATGGATACCTCGCCGAGATTCTGCACAAGGTCACCGTCGACAGTCTCTCTCGCTGCGACGCTGTCTGTGTTTAGGAAGAGGACTCGATTGCTGCGCTACAGTCAGAGAAGCGTGCATCACCTAAAAGAAGCTCACTTGGGTCTCAGCACCTCAGTGAACCAATTGCCGTCATCTTCGAGCTTGACAGCGCTTGGAAGCTCCAGCTTCTGCTTTGCAACCGCATCATTTCCACAGACGAGCTTATCGTCATACACCAACTTGTTGGACAAGTACATAATGTCGTCGGCCATGCGGTACTGATGAGCGAGATGAACGACGGCATTCGGATGGTGCTCGCACAGTCTCCTAAACAGACTGACATCCAAGCCATACTGTCTAGCACTATCATTCTTTACGAGCGGTGGCAGCTGATAGTGGTCTCCGACGAGGATGAACTTGTCCGAGAATCTGATAGGACCAAGGCATACCGGAAGAGTGATCTGCGACGCCTCATCTACAATGCAGTAATCGAAACGACGCTTGGTGAAGAGCGGGTGATTGACACCGAGACAAGTCGTGGCAACGACTCTGGGTTCCATAAGGAGCTTGTCGAGACTCTCAATAGAGTCGACGTTACTGTCGACGGTGCGAGCGAAGGCGAGGACGTCCTTGTGGATTTTGCTGCGCTGGCCCAGTCTGAGTATATCAATGCCAGAAGTATCAAGCTTCCGCAGAATCGTGTCTACAGCGGAATGAGTGTAACTGGCGAGCAGAACGCTCTTGCCACGCTTCACCAGCTCTTTGATCGTCGTAGCGACTGTCGTTGTTTTGCCTGTACCAGGCATACCGAGTATCAGAGCGTAGTCGTTGGTGTTAAGAGCCCTGTCGACGGCAGTCTTCTGATCCTTGTTGAGAGCTCTGTATGACTTGCTGTCCTTGTCGGCGGCAACGGTGTCCGTGAACGTGGGCTCCTTGAGGTCGACAATCAGCTGACGTGGACGCGGGTTTGTTTGTGAGTAGAAGATGCTGGCTAACGAGTCGCGAACGGCAGCCATTCCGTTGCCAATTTCATCCTTGTCGAGTCTGTAGTTACCGCTGGACGGGGTATGAAGATCAGCACGACTCTCAAACACAGCCCTGTTGAGCTCCGTGTTGAAACCAACAGTGATACTTTCGTCGTTGATTGCCAAAACGAATCCTTTGCCCATAGCGACGATGTCTGGCTCGATAGAGATCAGAACGGCGTCGTTGACGATGATCTGAGACTGCGATAGCTTTTCCATATTGTCCTTGGAGAAGCGGTAGACGAAGCCCGTTCTGTATGAGGTTTCGGGAACGTCTTGTGTCTCTGCCGGGTTTTCTGAAAAATCAGTAATCTTGAGATTACTGTAGCACAGACCTTTCTTTTCGCGCTCGCTGCCATCCAACGTCCAGAGATGCTTCCTGAACTTGAAGCTTTCCGTCTCCTCGATGCTGATGAGCTCCTCCCATGCGCGAAAGAAGTCAGTTTGCTTAGACGTGAGCTGACCGGTCTTCTTCTCCACCAAGTCGTGAATATCACACTCTTTCGCATTAGCAGGACCTTCGAGAGCTGCCTTGTACAACATGCAAGCATCAACTACGAAGCAGCGAGGACATGCGTGAGGATTATCTACGGTTGGCGGCAGTATGCTGTCTTCGATATCCGCCGGTTGATCTTCGATTTTGATGCCATTGAAGCGTTTGAGGAATTGACTAGGCTCCTTCCTTGACATGTGGTAAGCGAGGGTGTTGCGTTTGATGATCAACCCCCTCAGCTCGTTTCTCCGAGGCGTGACGCGCTTGATAGAGTTGTCTGTGGTGTACCAGAGCAGGCCAGAAGGGATAGTCGATCCATAACGCTCCGCTACCATCATGCTGTAGATCATTGTCTGTGCTCGATGTTCGATGCCGATGGTCGATTTGCCTGTCTTGATCTCGAGTGGCATAATGACGTCCATAAAGAGGCCTTCTGACTTGAGATCAAGCGATCCTCGAACTGTAGCATCTACCTTTCCCTTCAGGCCATATTTAGGTGACCAAATGTCGTCTTCCAATGCGCAGAGGGTGTCAATAGCAAGTGTGGGGGACTCGTTGGGATTAGCGCGAGCATCATATAGCTTGGCTTCAGGCTTGGGGGTGGCGCCGAAGTATGTTTGGTCAAAATTGTAGACGTTCTGGAGCTTCTGTTTACATTCCTCGAAAGATGCGTTGAAATCCAAGTCAGATTCCCAAATATCGGCTAGATACACCTTGAGTAAGGATCTCAGATTGTTGTCCACGTTGTCAGGCGTGAAGTCACCACCATTTGACAAGCATCTCTGAATAACTTCGTGTATGATGTTACCATAGACGAGCGCCTTGCTCTTCTGCTCGCCTACGGTTCGAACACGCTCAGAGATCAGAGCCTTGCGAGAGCAAAAGGCTGTATCAGCGACTTTGGTGACGGAGATGAGGATATCAGGATGCAATATAAGAGTATTTTCCATAGCTGAGACAGTGATGGTTCTGTCAGCTGAAATGGGCTCGTGGCTGCTAGACGAGTTGATGTCGAAGTCGCCAATGACATGTACTTTGTCGCCTGTGAGATGTGAGAGGGGTGCTGGAGGGAGAGCGCTATTACATACCAACTTTGATCGGTGTGTCCTGCCAGTCGTCACAGAGGTTAACGAGAAGAAGATCTGTAGACTTTGCGCGCTGGCACTTGACCCTCTGTGAATCAATTAGCGGGATCCAGTATGCCGGTTCCGCCACTCACTTTGTACAGCCTGCCATTGTCCAAACGGGCATCAGCAACTTCTAGGACCCGCAATCTCTCAAATCCAGGCTTTGATCTACGCGTAGGTACGCGCACTGAAGCAGAAAAGTCCTCATCGTCGTGGAACGACCAGTTCTCCGCATCGGCCAAGAGATCTGGCTCCGCGGCGGCAGCATCAATCGCAGCAAAGTCCTGATCATTTAGAGATAGGTCTGAATATTGAGACGATTGCGCGCTAAGCATGGTTGTGCATATAAAACCGCGCGGTGATCGATGGTTTGAGATAAGTTGTGTTTACGCGAGATACACGACAATTTGGAGAGAATTAAAATAATTTGTTGAATGAGTATTGATAGTGTACAAAATCAATGGCGCTGTGCCACCTTTGGCTGCCATGGGTAAGTCTTTGGAGCCGTTGTGTTGTAAGTGGTGAAAGCACCTCTGGTTCCCGTGAGGTTTTCAATGTGGTTCTCAGCCTAGATGCAGCGGTCAATACGACGTTCTTATCCCTTAATCTCCACCCACTGGTCTCCAATGCTGGGTCTGCGCCGTGATCTTCTTCACGACCTCGTCATCCTGAGGAGCATCGAGTCTAGTGTGATGCAGCCACGCGTGCCATTCGGAAGGCACCTGTGAAGCGTTCTCCAATGGCGAGGATTGAGCGTAGCGAACCCAGCGTTGACGCCCTACAAATGCGTTAGGAGGGGATAGAAATGAGCAAGTAGCGACCAACAAGGCACTTCAGGCATCTCCTCTTCCAGGTTCTCAAAGTATTTGTTGCCGAATCTATCCAATCAGCTTCCTGCCTACGCAACTCCAATGCCACTCACTTATCCGTTCCAGCGAGTCTGCCAGCCTTGACGTCGACCCACTCGTTCAGCTGCGTCCAGCCGTCTCTAAGACCGACTCTGTACCAATTGCGCAAGTGTCTGTACAGCGATTGTCCGGACATTGTGGGTGTCGTCGAATGAGATGCAACTTAATCGTAAATTTGTACAAAACTATGCCCAATCGTTCAGAGTCTTGTTACCTGCCTCCGATACTCTATTCCCTCTACCTGCGCCCCACACCTCGCTGCTCACACGACGCTCGACTTCCTCCGCGATGGCCATGCACGCAGTCAGCCCAGGGCTCTCTATACCGAAGCAGCTTATCATTCCAGGCAGCTTGTCTGCATCGTGGATTATATCAAAGTCCGAAAACTGGTTCGTGTTTGGTGCATTACGCTTCACTCTCAATCCAGCTTGGTCGGGTGCGAATCCATCCGCGCTAACACCTGGCAAGTACTTTTTCACAGCTTCGATAACCTTAGGCATGTTCTTCTCCGATGGCTTGAGGAACTCTTTCCAGTAGTCAATCTCATTTGACTCAGGCAGGTGTTCGACATCCGGTCCAAATTTTACGCTGCCGTCGAGAGCAAGCGTCAGGTGTGTCCCGAGGCCAGCCAGAGAAGGCTCTGGGCATGGGTAGAGGAGGTGTGAAACATTCCCTACACCAGGCCCCTTGTACTGGAACCAGTTGCCCTTAGCGTACCATAGTCTGCGCTGCTGGGCTGGTGGTGCGACCATATTGAGCATAGTGTGTGCATTGAGTCCTGCGCAGTTGATGACGCTCCTCGCCAACAACGAATCCGTAGAGTCAGAACCCTCTGTAAGCATCTGCACGACGTAGCCTCGATCGTCTCCTTCCCCTTTGCGACTAGAGCTGTCGATATTGTGGGGATCGATGCGTACTACGTTCGTGCCATAGACAAGCTCGCTTGACTCTGCGTCACTGATGTCCCTCTCGAAAGAGTCCATAAGACTGAAGTGTGTTTAGAAATGTTTGACAATCTCACAGGGCGATGACCCACCCGTGCGAGTCTATGATACCTGTTTCTGGGCTGTATAAAGCTGCTGCGACGTCACTAGACAAGTCTGGCTCTAGCTGAAGAGCTTCGGCCGCGCTGATAAGCTGTGTGGGGACGTTGACCGCTGGAGACTGGGTATGAGAGTGCAAATTGCGTAGGTATTCTGACTGTGCTGGTGATGTAGCAATCACGAGCTTGTTCTTGTCAGATCATGCTGCCACAAACCAACAGATACTCACTTTGCCTGTCTTCTTGTGAGCGATGCTATGCGATTTGCATCGTTCGTAAAGTAGCTGACGCCCTCGTACACAGAGGCGAGTCTTGAGCGAGTCCTGCGGGTAGCTATGAGGTGTGAGATGGTTCCAGTCCCGAAACGTCGTCATTTACTAGATACCAGCGTGAATGACCTCGGAATTGCGAGAGCTCGTCTCCTCGCCGGCTCTCTCATGCCTCTCGATGAGGTATCTGAGCGCGTGCTTAGAGCATCTCGCCGTTGTAGCACTCCACCTACGTCGATCGTGTTGGGAATCTCTGTGCCAGCCTTTGGGCCACAGCGAGACCAACGACACCGCCGCCTACGACGAGATGATCTATAGCCACTTCTGGTGGCTTGTATGGGAACAGCTTTTTGAGGCTGGCTGCCATTGGTGGTGGAGGGAGATAAAGAGGAGATAGGGAGGGAGATAGCGCTGTGGATGAGAGTTGAAGGGAAATGAATGAGTCGTCTACAAAGAGCCTGTAATAGGCTGGTTATGCGATTAATTTGTCCGCTTTGAGAGTATCCAACACTTGCTGCTTCTCTTCGGCAGAGAACATCTGCGGCTGTGGGGAGCGTAAGATTTGGGCTGCATTTGAAGACATGGCAACCCACAGGAGCATTGCGTTCGCTAAAGAGACGATTGTTAGCCATCCACACGCAAAATCCCATTAGCCAACACTCACGCTTTGGTACCGCCAGGCATGAGGACAGCTGTGGAAGTTCTCGTCAGCGTGGACATCTCCAGCCCTCCTGCGTCCACTCACGGATGTATGGATCTGGGTGCTTGCGGTGCGCCAATCTCTCCTCAAAGTGCTCAAGCACCTTAGCCAATTGGCGTGGATTCGTGATGTGTCTGTTGGCCTCGAATTTAGCTCTGACCTCGATAGCGTACTCCCTCCAGAGATCGCGACGGATGTACCAGTCCAATCCCTGCTTGAGGTAGCGTTTGTAGAGGGACTGAAGGGAGTGATTTAGATGGTTTCTCTATATTCCTATAACTCCCACCTTGACGTATATCCTATGGCTGGCCGAGAATGACATTGAAGCACTTGGTCGTCGAGAACGTCGAGGTATATGGTACATTTGTAGAGTACAAAATGAGCAATTTGAATAGAGATGGTGGTACTTTGCGAGTGTCTAAATATCTCCACGCTACGCATCTCTCCCCATCTCCTCCAATCAGCGGGCGTGAGATGGAAATTGAACCCACACAAGTCTCAGCCTCGCGACTTTAATTTAGGAGCGCATCATACTCATGATGCTTAACGATGATTGCATTGTCGTCGTTGAGTGCTTCTCTCAACCTTAGCAACCTCAGCAACCACAGCAAGATGCACAGTGCACACAATCCGTACGACGGCGCTGTCAAGAGGGTGATGAAGGCTATCCAGGTGTGTGACAAGCTCTACCGCTACAAACAGAATGCGTCGCATCATTTCGGCGAGTTCTTACCGAGGCTGTGGTGGTGAGTATCGCGCTGCTATCGTAACACACAAACTCAAATGCACCCACCAGTCTCCTTAACGAGCCTGGATTAGCGCCAGTGATCGCGTGGGCAGACGACGGCCTCACTTTCAATCTGCTGGACAAAGACGCGTTCGAAAAGCACGTCCTACCACACGTTTACAAGGCAACGCAACTTCTCAGCTTCTATAGACAACTGAGGGTATGTGACAGTCAGCTGCCGTGGCAGTCATTGATAATGTTCCAGGTTTACGGCTTTAGACGACTAAATCCACTGCAAGATGAGGTGCGTGTGCTTTGTTTTGCTAAAGATGAAAATTCACAGCTCTCTAGGTAACAACTTTCGCGCATAGAGAGTTGTAAGTAAGGGCTTTAACACGCACATACATCTAAGATGCGCTCGCAGCACGCGCAATACCTCCATTAACATGCTCTACAATGTGAAGCGACTCGACTTCTTAGCGCGGAACAGCAGGAGCAGCGGTGCAGAGCGACTCTCACCAACAAGCGAGATCGAAGATGTTGAAGCGACTGCGCCTCCCCATCTTCCTTACATGGCCGCACCAAGCGCTACCACCTTCATCAGCAGGGTGAGCATTGGAGGCTACCACGTGCCACACCAGCCAGTGGCGCTGCCACCACCCATCACAACACTCCCAATTGTCGTACACGCGCCAACGCCTACTAGAAACAACGTCGCGCAATCGCCAAGAAGTACCGAACGCTGACTGATCACCAAGTCAACAGTCGCCATATCACTAGCATCTTCTTGATACCCTTCTTGACATCTTCTTGATACATCTGTATACTAGCTGCTATTGCACTCTGAGCAAACATGTGAGCAAAAATGTGAATGAATTTGTGGTCAATTGATTAAAACAGTTAAATAAATACGTCCATAGAATAGGGCATATCGAAAAGCCTTGTGAAAGAATGTTGAGTGTGAGGTTAAATGTCTATAGTTCACTCATGAGGATTTGGGAACGTTTCGTGGGACGTCAGTCTTTGGTGGTTGGCTATCCCAGCCGAAGAACCATTCTGACTTCCCAGACTAGCATAAGTTGGTGGCAATTCTTTTTGCTGATGTGCGTTATCTTCGTTAGCCATTGGACCACCGTCAGTGTGCAGCATGACATCGTCCTGATTAGCAACAGCATACTGAGGTTGTCTCGACTTAAGTGGTGGTGTAGTATTTGAGCCTGAACCCGAGTTAGAGTTGTCCTGCATACCACCGTACACGCCATCTGATCCACCAGATGTGTGAGAGTAGTGTGAGTTGGACGATGGCGGTGGCACTCTCCTTGAGTAGCCAGAGCCAGCTGCTCCCGCAGCTGCAGCACCGCCCGCAGCTCCAATGCCTGCATTGTTTGCGTTCAGTCCTTGCTGCTCAGTGATAGGGTTAAGGCCAGCTTCCCTAAATTTGGAGACGGCTGCTGGGTTTGAGCCATTCGAGTACTGCGACGAATGTCCCATAGCCGCGGCTGGAACGATGAACGGACCACCAGAGTGGCTGTCGAACGAATCGAACGTGGAGTGACGAGGGGATGTGGCCTCCTCGGCTTCATCCCTCGACATTGGCAGGATTGGCCCTCCCGGGCGTTGTGACATGTTCTGAGATGATCCACCGTAGAATGGAGTTGGCTGGTCTGATGGTCCAGCTGAGCTGTCTTCGTTGCCTCTGTCTGGAGAGAAGATGGCGTCGTCCATATTTGGCTCCATCTGGGCGTCGTTAGCGAGGATCTAGGTGCATGACCCACGACATACCTGGTTCTTCTTGTGTCTTCTCCAGAAGAATATAGCCAGTGCAAGCAATGCGAGAGCAATAGCACCACCGACCTAGTTGTATGGTTAAATTGAGCGCTGATGTCAAACAAAAGCACTCACTGCACCGCCGACTGCACCACCTATCGTACCTGCGTTGCTGCCGCCGCTGCTGTCGTTGGCATTTGGCGCAGCTGACCAGCTGACAGTGACCGTGCTGACCGAGCCATTGGAGTCGGTAGTGCTGGAGAGAATCTACAAGCATTATAAGTAAACATTACCGCGCTGCCAATGAAATACCCACAGGTGAAGAGGTTGTAGGTGACGAAGTGGTAGATGAGGAGGAAGACGAAGGGGAGGAGGAACTGGATGAGGAGGTGTCAGTTGTGCTCTGAGAAGAGGTGGGGGAGGAGGCTGACGTTGTACTGGTGCTCGTACGCGAACTCGAAGTCGGCGAAGACGAGCTGGTGCTCGTGCTTGTGCTAGACGAGTCCGTACTGGTAGTACTGGAGCTCGTAGACGACGAGGAGGTGGACGAAGCACTGGAAGTACTTGTGTCAGAGGACTGGGTGGAGGTGGTGGAAGAGGAGACTGACGTTTCGGAGCTAGAAGAAGTGGATGAAGAGTCTGTGGACGAGCTCGATGAAGAAGAAGTAGAGCTCGACGTTGGGCTGCTAGAGGAGCTGGAGCTGGAAGTAGAGCTGCTGCTCGAGCTCGTTGGGCTGGAGCTGGAGCTGGAGCTAGAGCTAGAGCTGGTAGATGAGCTGGAGCTGCTGCTGGTTGGAGAAGAGCTGGAGCTGTCTGAGCTAGAGCTGCTGCTGGATGTTGGTGATGAGCTGGAGCTGGAGCCCGTGTTGGATGAGCTGCTCGAGTCGCTGGAGCTCTGCGTTGGGGAGGACGAGGAGCTGGAGCCCGAACCCGTTGCGCTTGAAGACATTTATCTGATTATTTACGGCTTAAAAGCCTTGTTTGTAATTTAGGATCTGAGTAGATGGACGACGGGGTTAGAGATACAAAGCTGTGCAACGAGCGTACGGACGCCGAAAAGCACGATGAAATGATTTTGGAGCGGTTTGAAGGAGTTCACTCACTGCGCTTACACATCTTTTATCCCTCGCCGCGTCTAGGCTCGCGTGCGTCGTTCCTAATCTCCGGTGTCACCAGCGCCATCTCAACAAAGAATCATTAATAAGAAGCGATTTACATTGATTACAAGGCTATTGCAGCTATTCATTCAAAACTTGCCATATCTCTTGGCTACGAATGCCACTACTCCAATAAGCGCACCGAGCTTGACACCCTTTCGGGTAATTTGTCCCAAAGAGGTAAGGATGCTCTCATGACCTGGCTTATCGAATGTGATTGGCTCGCGGACGGCTCTGCTCAGTGCCTTAAGCTTGCCGTCCGAGTATGGTGGGTAGCGCAGCGTAAAGAGGAACTCCAACCATGTCTTGCTTCTTAAAATAGCACGCTCGTATGTGAAGAGGTCGAACGTCCTCTTTCCATGGTAGCTACCATGGCCCGAAGCGCCTACACCGCCGAATGGAAGATCCTCGCAACCCACTTGCATGATCGCCTCATTTTGAACTGCGGACCCTGAAAGCGTACCTTCGAAGATCTGCTCGCGTACCTTGTCGCTTTCCGTGTAGACATAGAGTGCGAGTGGGTGATCACGGCTTCTGACAAAGTCAATGGCTGCTTCCATCGATGGCACAGTGACGATTGGCAGGATTGGCGCAAACAGTTCGTCTTGCATAAGCACGTCGTCTGCCTTGACGTTCTTGACGATGGAGAGGGCGACAAATCTGTCTGAGGCATCTCTGTCACCGCCAATCACAACGTCACCCTTGGTCTTCTCAAGCAGGCCTGTGACACGACCGAAGTGGCGGTCGTTGATGATGCGACCGAACGATTGGGAGTTGCGGATTCCTTCAGGATAGAATTGCTTGTAAACCTAAATGCATGTTAGGGGTATACTGCTAGCGTGACGCTACTCACCTTCTTGCAGGCTTCGACAAGTTTTTCTTGCATCTCAGGTGTGCAGAGTACGTAGTCAGGCGATACGCAAGTCTGGCCTGCGTTGGTTTGCTTTCCCCACAACAAGCGCTTGGTGATGACATCCAGGTTGGCATCGTCCGCGACGAATGCTGGCGACTTACCGCCGAGTTCGAGCGTTGTTGGTGTCAGGTGCTCCGCTGCCGCGTGCTGTACGATGCGTCCTACCATTCCATTACCTGTGTAGAAGATGTGGCCGAACCTCTGCTTCAACACTGCAGTGGTCTCTGGCACGGCGCCGTTGATTACGCGAACAACCTTTGGATCGAGATACTTGTGGATCAGGTCAGTTATGGTGGCCGAGAAGTTCTCCGAAAGCTCGGAGTTTTTGATGATAACTGGTGAGCCACTTGCTATTGCTCCTATGAGCGGCTGAATAGTGAGTGCCAGGGGGTAATTCCAAGGAGAAATAATAAGCACCACGCCCTTGGCCTCTCTACGAACCTGAGGGCCAAGTAGAGATGTTGGGAACTTGGTAGAGACCTTCTGAGGAGCTGCCCACTTGCGCACGTTGTGCACGGCTTGAATGGTGCTGTTGATGCATGAGAATATCTCAGTCAGATACGCCTCTTGTCGACGCTTGCCGAGATCAGCCTGCAGCGATGCCTGGATGAGGTCTGAGTTCTCATCAAGCATGTACGCAAGGAGCTTGAGCGTCTCGATACGTTTTTCGATGTTGACGGTATAACCTTCTCTGAACGACTTCTCGAGCTCGTCGTGAACCTGGCAAACAGTTAGTAGGGAGTGACAAGTACCCCTGGCTGCATTCGATGGCGTCCTTGTAGTAAATCGGCTGCCTAAACTCTGACGTAATCTGTCACCGCCTCAGTAGTAACGATGATGAGACGAGCTCGCAGACAGCTACTTGGAGTCTTTCAGACTCCCATTGCCAGAAGTGAGTTGTCGAAGTCATCCTTATGCTGCTGCCGCTGTCCCTTTTCAACCACCCCAATCTCAACGACGAGAAATTGAGAGCATTTGCGCCAGCAGTTGCAGACAACGCAACAGTAGCTAATTAGACATCAAACATACTCCGTGTTGTACTCCGAAGTGAATCAGGTTCAGTTTTGGCGGCAGGACAGCAAGTCGGTGAGCATTCACCAGATAGCAGAGCAACCAAGGAATGCGCCAGAAGATAGTATCTGACTCACCTTTACAATCTCTGGAATAGGGGTGTACTCAAGTTTCGACATGATGGATCGGTACAAGAACGGAGCCTTTGGGAATATGACGAGTCTCGGCACCACAAAGTGATTTAATTTCAAAGTTTTTAGGGTGGTGAATGCATTAATTACGCACGTCACATTTGACACCTGCGTGGCCTTACAAAGTAAAATTGGGTATAATGCGTTCGTTCTGCATGCCGATGACACCACTCGAGCGAACAAGAACAAAGCGCGGCGGTCGGCAAGGGGTATTACATCGCGTCTAATTGCACCACAAAAGCCACATGTAACCTCAAATCGAGCTGTCAACGTTCAGCACTGCCAATTGGGCTTCTTTAAGTCCCTCTTTCGAATGAAGCACGCAAGAGTCGTGCTTTGATTCGCTCAGTAGACTGTAGAGCATTCTATTCTTTGGTAAAGCACCTCTGACGAGACTGAACGAGCTCGCGCCGGACCATGACGTAGCGTCATAGCCGGCAAGCTCAAACAGTAATATTCAGATTATCCTAGACAACTCAGACTCGTTTCGCGGCATGATGGCCAATGAGAAGGTATATTACGACGCTCTTAGCCAACTTACGAATTAAAGGCTGAGAAGGGACGTTGAGAGCTCAGTAGAGACCTTCTGAGGTGCTGCGCGCTTGCGTATGTCACGTACGGCGTTAATCGTGCTGCTGATACATGGAATATTATGGTGAGAATGCATCCTTGCAACGCTTGCCAAGGTCAGCATCTAACAACGTCTGTATGAAATCTGGGTTTCCTCAAACGTATGCATATGAGCCAATCGAGTTCAGAACCAAAGGCGAGGTGATGGATATCTATCGTCAAATCGTCTTATATTTGACAAGCTACTTCTCAAGCTCGTTGTAGACTTGCCATCAGATTAAGCACTCAACACTCATGACTGTGGCATCAACTTGCATACAAAAACTGTTACACATAGTTATTGATACCTGCGTTTGCTAGTAACGTCTTTTGTTGCCCGTATTTTCCTCTCTTTTTACTCGTTACCAGCCCTCTTCGTATGACGTCACCGACAAAGGAATCAGGCTTTTTATTTAGCTAAAATTACTCAAAAAATCGCAAAAAATCGCAAAAGATGCTGGCCTTATTTTGAGAGGTGTGTTAACGTACAAGCGTTTGTCTACACATTATCATTAAAGATCTCAATTTCAGTCTCCGATGGCGCAATTGGCTAGCGCGTTCGACTGTTAATCGAGAGGTTGGTGGTTCGAGCCCACCTCGGAGAGTTTTTTGCCCCTAATTTCTTGAAACTCGACTTTTTTGCGATTTCACTGCCACTTTTGAGATTTGTACACCTGTAGCAGCTCATTGCATCTTTCAGATTCTTTGATACTGATCTTCTTTGATTCTAGGCTTATATAGTGGACGCGAGCAAACGCGACAGAACGCAATAGATAATTAGAGCACCAATAAATCGTGATACACTTTCTCTGCTCTCTTAGCCTCTCACAGATCAAATGCTGCGTGACATCATCACGCTTATCCAATCTCTTTCTTCTAAACGGCCATCGCTGATCAAATCATCTGTAATCAATCATGTCCCGCACACTATCGTCAACTGTCCCACTCATAGACGGCACCAAGCACCCCATCCTCGGTCTGGGTACGTATCTCTTGAAAGATGCAAAGGCAATAAGCAGCGCTATCAAGAATGGCTACCGCTGCCTAGACACTGCTTGCTACTATCGCAACCACAGCGCATTCGGCGCGGGTGTGCACGACGCTGGTGTCGACCGCTCTGAGCTGTATCTCATCACTAAGGTCGATCCATGGACTGGTGCCATCAACCACGCCAGATCCTCGATCTTAGACTCTTTGAAGGAGGCGAAGCTGGATTACTGGGACTTGGTCTTGATACACTCACCAGAATCAGGCTCTAAGATACGCATGAAAGCGTACGAGGAGCTGTCTACACTCGTCGACGAGGGCAAGATCCGTTCGTTGGGTGTGTCCAACTACGGCAAGCACCACATTGACGAGCTGCTGGCTTCAAATCCTCGTCACAAGCCTGTGGTGAACCAGATTGAGATCCATCCGTTCCATGCGCGTGAGTAGGCGGGCGATTGGCTGTTCATGTGCTTACAAAAGCTCCAGAAAGCGAACTCGCTGATTACTGCAAATCGAAGGGCATCCTGGTGCAAGGATACTGCCCTCTTGCGCGCAAGAACCATCTCAATGACAAAACACTCAACGCGGTAGCTGGAAAGTATAATACGACACCTGCAAACGTCATGCTGAGCTGGGCGATTGCCAAAGGCTACGTGCCATTGCCGAAGGTGGGTTGCTGCTGCTCGGAACTGTCATACTTCTAATCACCCGCCAGTCCGGCAACGTCGAGAGACAAAACGAAAACGCCAAATCAATCAACGTCAGTCTATCCAACGAGGATGTCAAGACTTTAGATGGCTTAGACTCGCAGTCTTCTGCTGACAGCCAGTGGATGGTTCAGAATGGCCCATGAGATTGCTCTGCGTGGCAAGCACGACTGCTTTGTACTTTTTACTACTAAATTGATGAACACATTAACGAGCTGTGTCCTTCTCTGCTTGCATCGTATCTAGCAGCCAACGCTGCCGCGAAATCAACTTGATTACGTACCTCCAACATGTCCGATTCCTACAGTTTCTCTTTAACGACGTTCTCGCCATCGGGTGGGTGATAAAGCGCGGTAGATCGTCGATGGCGTTGCTCATCTCTTCGTCGCCGTCGTTGCCGCTGAGATGGAGAACACGATGAGCTCACACGCCAACAGGACAGCTGAAGCAGGTAGATCACGCGCTGGCGGCTGTGGCACAAGGCACAACGAGCTTGGGAGTGAAAGGTGAGTGGGCCATCCCCGTACTTTACGTACACTCACAATCTCATCCATCTCAGCCTCGAATGGAGTCGTTATCGCAACCGAGAAGAAGCAGCCAAGTCCGTTAGTAGACGACAGCATGCTTGAGAAGGTAGCCTCAATTTGTCCAACGATCGGATGCGTCTATTCCGGTATGGGTCCAGATTTCCGTCAATTGGTCACTGCAGCGAGGAAATCAGCGCAAGCGTACTGGAAAATGTACAACGAATACCCACCAACACGCGTCATGGTTTCAGAGATTGCTGCCATCATGCAAGGCGCTACGCAGAAGGGTGGTATGAGACCATATGGCTGCTCGTTGCTTGTGGCCGGCTACGACAAGACGAGAGGCGCAACGCTCTACCAGGTAGATCCTTCTGGATCGTATTGGGCGTGGAAGGCGTCAGCCATGGGCAAGAACATGGTCAATGCCAAAACATTCTTGGAGAAGAGATACAATGATGAAATCTCACTCGAAGACGCCATACACACTTCTCTGCTCACGCTCAAGGAAGGCTTCGAAGGACAGATGACTGAGAAGACAGTCGATATCGGTATCATACAGATTCCAAACGAATGGGACACTAAGGATCCTCCACAACCACTGGCAGGCGACAAGGCAGGCCATCTGCCTGGCATGCCCGTGTTCAGGAAGCTGAGCGAGGAGGAGATCAAAGACCACCTGACGTTGTAAACAAAGTTAATGCATTTCTCTAAGATCTTTACGTACCGTCATCAATGGACGTGGTGTTATCGCAGAAGAGGCTGCTCGATGCCATAAAGAACGATGGACAGGAAATAGCGCAGCTGGCTAGAAGCATCGACGATGGCGCGTGGCTGAAATCTCTGGCCCTCAGCGTCGTTCACTGCCCACTGGAGATCCAGAGCGCCGTGGTGGAAGAAGCCATAGCGAAAGCAGGCGGCGATGAGGAGCTGCTTGAGAGGCGCTACAGACTCGAAACTTTCAAGCTCATTGCTTCGCTGGGCACCGCGCAGGAAGACGACGACGATGACGATCCGTGGAAGGACGACGAGAGCGCAGGTGCAGCAGAGGAGCAGCAGGCGGAAATCGATTTAGCTCGGTTTCTGATTCTTCCTATACGGCAAACAGCACTTGAACTAGCTGCGAAAGGTGAAATCACTCGACTCATCACAGTCATTGGCAGATACCCCGACATCCTCAGCCATGACCAGTATCAAGTCCTGGACGCAATACCGATTACTATACCACCAACAGAATACCTCAGTCTTCTGCCCTCAGATGAGACCGCGTCGGGCTGGTACACGAACCGCGCCATGCGGATGGACAGCGTCGGTAGACAGCTCGACAATGCATTGCTACTGATCCAGCATGGCGCAGCGCGCGGCGTAGCCAATCTAGACAGATTGGGAGAAGACCTCACACTGGTTCAGAGAATGGCAGAATACAATCACAGCGTCGGACTGCTCGAATTCCAGCAAATGAGCTACGAAGAGTCAGTCGAGGCATACCTGGTCGACTGCACGCCTTCCGACTTCGCAGATAGGATCCAGAAGGCGCTCTTGCCGTATCTCTTTGTCCTCGAGTCGCGCAGCGAGAGACAGACGGGCGTGACAGACACCGAGATGCACGAGCGACTGCTCGCCGAAATCGTGCTAGCGTCGGAGCTCGATAAGGTCCTGTCTCTGATCGAAGCGAGCAGACCGGATCTGGGTATGAACACGCGCGTACTCAAGGATGACAAGCTGCTCGTTGCAATTGCTGTGGCTGTCCTGTACACCACGCAACGGTCAGATGTCATTGATACCATACAAAGAATCTTTGAATGCATGCCCGCTTGGGAAGGCGGCGCGAGCTGCAAGGTCAGAGACTTTATAGAGCCTAGCACCAAGGCTAGCTTGGAAGCTGTGCAGAAGCTCAAGATGCTTGATATCTCACAGTTGGGATCACTGCTCGATCGTCTGGATATACACATCGAATCTCTAGAGATACTGGCGAGATGGGACATCCACCTGACTCTGTCAAAGCTCGAGTTGTCGGACTACGACCAGCAGCTGACATGGGCGCGGACGCTGACACGGAGAAGCGTCGGCACGCTCGGTGAGAGGATCGAAAGCGGATCTGAGTGGGAAGCTTTGTTGGATGACATGGTCAAGTTGTCGAACAATGACGATGGCAGAGCGTTTGGCTTGCTCGATCGTGACCTTGTCATTAGGATCTTTTTCAGCGGACTGCTCAACTCAGCCAGTATGTGATAGTACAAGCTTTTTGATGCATTGCTGACTATCGCATAGAATTTGAACTAGCCAGAGAGCTGTTATCGTCTCCCGACTCAGCCCTGTCGTCGCTGGACAAGAGCGTGGTGAATGAGATCGTGCTGGAGACGTCGCAGGAGTTCATGGATAACGCTACAGATGGCAACCTCAGCCACGGCTACATGAGGATGTCGAAGGATGTTCTGGAAGTGGGCGATCAGGCATCACAAGAGATCAGCGATCGCAGACAGTTCGTTTTCGCTACATCCAAGCTGTGCTCGTACAATCTCGTGAATGTGCAAGGTGTACACATCACACCACTGGAGATAAGATTGGAGAGCGACAAGATGGTGTTCATTGACCAGCTGCTGAACACGCGTCGAGACGGATACCGCCACGCTGACAAGATACTAGCGTTGGCGGAAGGGATGGATAGCACTCTGAGGAGCAATGTCAAACGGCAAGTGGAAGTGTTGGGGAAGATTGTAGATGCTGCTATCAAGTATGAAGACTATGAGCAAGCTTACCTGATCACACAAAGCGATGATTTCCAGCAAAAGTTAACGTTCAGCGACAAGGAGGAAGACAAGCGGTGGCTGTCATTCTACAAGCTAGGTGTGGAGAGTAGATGGACATCACTCACACACAGAGCGGCGTGTCTGGCCCAAGCGATGAGACTGTGTCCTGAGCAGAATCTGCACGGTGTTCTGTCGCAGTGGAAGAGTTTGGAGGCGAGTGAGGAAAAGAGTACGAGCTTGGACATCGATCAAGGTAAGGAGATCGACGCGACCAAGGATGCAAGTGGTGCGCTCGCATCCATCATCAACCCATCGACTATCGAATCGCAGACGCGTCACTTATTGTCTGGTGGTCTGAGAGCATTGAAGAGTGTTTCAGCAATCTCGTCGCAGCCATCATCAGTGTCACAGTCGCAATCTCAGCTGCAATCTCAGACGCATTCACAGTCGCAAGCACCTCAGCAGACATTCAGCTTGGGATTGGAGGAGAGGCTGACGCGCGGAGTGGGATGGCTGATAGGTGCTGATGAGTAGAGCGTCCAAGTGTTGTATGTTGCTATAAAATGTATTGTATTTGCAGTTTAACAAGTTGATTCACTACCGTCATGTCACAAGTGCCGCGACTGATACGACAATTCGCGAGAAGTAATAGAAATTTGAGAGCATTCCACTCAACACGCCGGCGATACGACGTAGACGCAAACGCAGAGGACAAAGAGCTCATACCGTCGACGCATCCCCCACAGCCTCCAATACCGACACCGCCGGCTGTCGACTTCAATCGGGATATTGGCAAGGCTGACCGGGTGTACCATCCATTCGATACCTACAAATTCGTGCAGACGCTGCAGGCGCACAGGTTCTCTCGACGCATCTCTGAGATAATCATGGTAGCGACGAGGTGTGTGCGGAGTTTCGACTGGAGTGAATAGGCTGACAGCGACGGTGTACAGAACACTGCTTATACAACATGCGCTGATAGCGAGAAGTTCACTCATGACACGAGAAGATCTCGAGAATGTGAGTTGTAGTGGATATAAGCAACAGCAGCTGTCTAATGGAAATCATACAGTCCAGCTATCTCTTCCAGGCAGCGTTGACGGAGCTGCGCGTTGAGCTCAGCATCCGCGGCCGCGCAGACGCCAGTGCGTTGCGGAGTATGACGACAGCGCTCACGCGCGAAGTGGATGGGCTGGAACAGAAGATGAAAGAGGACATTGGCGGGCTCAAGGATGATATTGAGCTCGACATGAACAATCGCAAGGACGAGACTCAGAGCGATGGCAAGGCATTCGAAATCAATGTGCAGTCACTCAACAACAGAATCACAGTCGCTACCGGTGAATTACGCACTGAAGTGGAAAGAGATAAGTGGGATACCACTATACGCGTCGTTGGCGTCATATTCTTTGAGGCGGTCTGCATCGTCGCTGCTGTCCTCTTCTCGGATCCGGAAGACTTGCAGAAGAAGAAGCAAGGAACAAGACTTCCAACGGCGGAAGAACTCGGTATCAGAGAGACGGAGGATGATGTCCAGCAGCGTGTCATATAGCGTCTTTTGTACAAATGATGTCATAGAAATGGGAAACAATCATGCACCGCTCCCTCTTTCTCCCCATTTACTCTGTTTTGCTGTAGTGTGGCTGCCGCCTCCACGTCCACGGCCACGACCTCTTGTACTCACACCGCTTTTCACCGTCTCTGCACCCTTGTCCGCACTGTCTACATTCGCGTACTTAGACGCCTTGGAACCGATCTGCAGACCAGATAGCTTGCTCGTGAGTTCGTCCTCAGCCTTGTCAGTCTTATCAGTCTTATCCTTCTTGTCGACGTTGTCGCTCTTGTCAGCTTTCTCCTTGTTGTCGATTTGCTTATCTTGTCCTTGAATACCAATGCTATCGCTGTTCTTTGTGTGTTTTGGCGACGGAGATGGCGGCGATGCTTTCTCCAGGCTTCCTCTCCTGCTGCTCCTGCTCTGGCTCGTATCGCCCCCATCACTCTCCAGCTGCGATTCCAAGCTATCGAGCCGCCTAGCTGGAGACGGTGCGCCTGAAGCAGCACTCAAACGACTTCTTGGCGGCCTGTACCGCTCTACGTCTTCCATCGGCATGAATCCCGGTCGAACTTTGATTTCCTTGCGCACACTAACCAACTTAGCTTGCGACGAGGCTCTTGCCAATTGCCAACCCACCTCCCATCAGCACGCACACTCTGCGGTATCGACCTCCGTCCGTCTTCCGTATCGACGATGCCGGCAGCAGAAAATGAGGTCATGGTAAGAGATCAAGGTGTAACAAGCGTACAAGAGTAGTATCTTATGCATATCTTCATTCTCGCTTCCTGGTGTACTCCTCGTTAAGCGTATGCTGGTATTCGTTGACTGTGAGCATATGTCAGCTAATCCAATCACCAGCTGTCCCTCTACCCAACTCACACAACAGTCTGCGACAGTTCCTGTACCAGCCAAGATGCCAGACGGTGATGTCCGTCTTGATGATTGAGTTAGTGCGCGTGCTCCGAAAGTGTTCAACAGGTTCGAGTGCCGCTGCTGTCGCGATGAGGTGCGTATTGCTTGGATCCTTGTCCAGCTTCCGCGTCACTTTGGTGTACGACTTGCAGCGCTCTAAGTCGACGCTCGACCGTGCGGTGAGGACGCCGCTAGCAACTGTGTAAAGAAGTGCAGAGGCGACGATGCTGACGAGGAATGCAGACAGTGCACTGAACGTTACGTCCCATCTGACATGATACACACTTGGTCTAATGCCCTCGACGTTGCTCAGGCGCCAGTAACCCAGCGCGTACCGTATAGCGCGCGCTCCGAGTGGGCCAGGCGGGTACGCGAGGCGGGTATTCCAGAAATTGGCGCTGATCCATTCGTCTACTTTAGAGAAATGTCTTGCGTGGTGAAAACCGCTATAGAGACTAGGGAGGATTGGCAAAGCGCCGAAGGTGGACACGGCTGGCATGAGTATGCAGGTCAGTATGAAAGATGGGATGGTATCGTGAGCGATACAGGCATCGAACCACGGACAATGATGATCAAAGGCGTGTCTGTCGCGTTTACATTCACCGCAATGCCGAGAACGAGGCTGTTTCACTCTCCCAGTGCATGCGTCACGGTGACAGCGTCTTTGCGAGCCGTCTCGCGTGCATGGTACCCATTCGTCGTTGAAGATGACTTCGTCGTCGCTGGTGCTAGAGTGAGTGCTACTCATGAACGCTACGCGGTAGTAGTTGAAGATGGTGGGGATGAATAACGCATGGAATATACACGCATAGCTCCATCGATACCGAATCAGCGTTGGCGCTATCTCGAGGATGCAGATGCAGTATCCCTTCACTGCGAGCACCGTCATGAGGAGTACGGAGCATTTGCCGATTATTTTAGAAGGCGTCACCAGCCCTCTCAGTAGAGCCATGCATCAGCTCAGCGTAGTCGAAGTCGCGGTTCAACTGGCACTGTCATCTGGAAATGGAGCAGAACGGGGAAACAAAGCGGGATAAGTGGGTGATTGAAGGATTAGACGATAACGGATTCACTAAATATCGTTATCAGATTCGATATAGACACTCTACGTCCAATCATACGCAGAGTCCTCAACGCTGAACTCACCAACGCCAAATACGAAGAATTGGAGAGCGATTGCACGCAGAAGATAGCACATAAGATCAAGCAACACATGCTCGAAATCTCGCCGCATGGCTTCAAATACCTCGTTTTAGTGAACGCATCTAAGAATAACAATCAGGGCTTGAAAGCTGATGCTAGCATGCATTGGGAAATGGACGCTGATTCTTTCGTACAAGATATTTTCCAGTCGGTGAGTGTTCCTCCAAGTGAAGCTAAAAAAACAAGACAAATTGACGTTGATGCAGGATGACATTATTTGCGTGTGCGTCGCATACGCTATTAGATATTGAAGCGTAGCTAGCGGAGACAGAGACAGAGACAGAAAAGGCTATATCTTGCTTGTTGTACTTGTATGAATACAAAACAGAACAAAACTACCCCTTCAATCAGAATCAGTGCTGGTGCTGCCACCCTCAGCTTCTCTCAGAATGCCGTCTGTCTTAGGATCGCTTGGCCACCACGATGGCATCTCCGTCCTCACTTGCCATTGTGTGTCGCCGTCGCCTTTCACGAACAGCGAGTGAGGAGCGCGCACAAGCATCTCCAATCTGAGCAAACCGACACCGCTATACGATCCATCTGCGTTGGGCAGCATACCGCCGACCTTGCCCACCTGCTTTGGGGTGCGAAGGTTAGGCAGCTGAGCGTATATGTTGGTAGCGGGAGGAGGTACTTCTTGATTACTGGTATTACCAACACCCCCCTTCAACGACAGAGTCATGGGCAGGACACGCTTCCGCACCACACCCGTATGCTGCGTCCGTATCGTCAACTCCTGTCCTACGTAGCAACCCTTTTTGAAATTGACGCCATTCATGTAATCGAGATTGCACTCGAGAGGCAGACTCTTCTCTGGCCAGATATCGTCGATGCCTTCAGGCACGCCGAGAGTGTAGCGCTTACGGAGGTATTCTGAGTGAGGTGCTGCTTCACCTTCCTGCGCCTCCGCTGCTGATGCTATTATTCTCTCACCGAGACCGTACTCCGAGGGTACGCGAGGATCTGGCATGCTGGCGAGTGTGCCATTAACTGCACCAGAGCTGCTAGAATACACAGCTGCGTCGTCTACGCTCTTGATCCTCACTTTGCTGCGTAGTTGATACTTCTTGCATAGCGCGAGGACATTGCTGGAGATGCGCTTGTCGACGTCCAGCAGAAAGCTGTCGTCGGCGGTAGGGTAGATGAAGGTATCGTAGAGCATCCTTCCGTGGGGACTCAGAAACGCCGCATATCTACCGCCATCTGCGTGGCTTGGAATCACTTGGGTGCAGATACCATTCAGGAATTTGGGACTGTCTTTGCCGTGTATACTAATAACTGAGCGTAAACTAAGTGGTATTTTCATGCCTTTTGGATTTCTTATCTGCTGTTGGAAGTTTACGTTCAACACGAGTGGACATGGGCGCTTGTGGTAAATTGCGCGATCAGCTCGCAGAATGCTTGAGCAAATCCGAGTGCTTGAAATCGGGCAAGAGCGCTCAAGAGTGCTTGAGGGAAGGCCAAGTACCCGTAGAGTGCCATCAGCTGCGATTGGCCTTTATGGAATGCAAGCATGATTTGGTGTGTATCGCGTACAATAAATAAGTCCATGTATTCTAACTGCTACCAGCTCGACGCTAGAAAACGGTTTAGAGGTGTTAGCGGTGGCGGAAATTGAGCGTGTCTCTATCTAGTCCTGTCGTTACATCTGCTCTGCGAAATCCCCTTCATCCAGATCCTACATTGTATTATTAGCATGTTATAGAAGTACCTCTGAGTATACACCTACCGCAGGCTCATTGGGTTCCTCGTCCTCACCGAACTGAATCGAGTTGTCGATGTGCGAGAGAAGGTTATCGATACTGTCCTCGTTGGTGACGTCTAGTGGAATGAACTGAATGAGATTGTGATCCTGTATCAGATTCACGATGGCTTGATTGAGTGCATGAAATTTTGGGTTCGTGTCTCTGTTCACCTCGTCCAGTATAAGCGTAGGATCAGGCTCGAGATAGCGTTCGAGATCCTTCTTCTTCCTCCCTGTGCTTACCACGCTCTCTGAGCCCACTAGATCCATCTTTGTCATGACGTTGATATGCGGTACCTCGAGATTGATCATGGCTGAGGTGGCGGAGAGTACGCCAGCAAAGTATTTTGATTTATCGTCCATGAACTGAGCTTCTAAGAGATACGTCGCTGCTACCTTAACATCCAATTTGTGTAGACTGTCCACCAGCATCTGCATGAGGGGGAAATGGGTGTAAAGTTCGATTTGGCCAGGACAGTCAATAACCAGGTAATCATCCTCGTATGTCCCCACTTGCTCCTCGAGCCAATCGAGATTCTGCATCAAGTACTCGAAGCAGTAGATCAAACCACCGTTTGGACCGAGATTGAGCTCGTCCATGACATCCTCCAAGCTAATCAAGTCACGGATATCAATTTCTGGCTCTATATCGAAATTCTCAGCCGCAGGATCCAAATTGAAGAGATGCATCTTTCGATTCGTAGCATGAGCATGCTGTATCAGCGCAGAGCAGAAGGTTGATTTGCCTGCACCGGCAGGTCCAGAGACGAGCAGAGCGTATTTGCCCCTATGGATATCGTTATGAGATAATTAGATGACACGAATTGTTGGATTTACATAGCGCGTGAGATAGCAGAAGATGGAGGAGAGGGTACAAGCCTTGTTTTCAAACAATCATCATCAACACACAATAATGCAGACACCCGGAATCACAGTAGACGGTAACGACCCAATTGCTACCTCTCTTCAGCCAGCAGAACTCGCTGCACTCAACCCAGAAACATTCACTCCACCAACGCAGGAGCACCCAACCATCTCCATCGAGTACTGCGACCGCTGCAGATGGCAGCCACGTGCTCAGTGGCTGCTGACTGAGCTGCTGCTCACATTCCCACCACCAACGATCCAATCTATCGCACTCGTCCCTCGCAATCAGGAAGCCACAGCCGGTCGTTTCAGAGTGTGGCTCTACGACGCAGCCACTACCGCTCCCAAGCTCCTCTGGGACCGCAAGATCGAGGGTGGCTTCCCAGAGGCTAAACACCTCAAGCAGAGAGTCAGAGATGCAATTGCGCCAGGAATGTCGCTCGGACACTCTGATAAGTAATGGTATTCCGGAGAGTACCGTATCTTGTAACGCAAATGAAATGAATGAAATGAAATTGATTCAAGCTACTTATCGCTGCTACTCATCACCAAGATGCCTTGTGCACACCCTCCAACTCGTCTCTCAGCGCTTGTAATCTGAATTGGAACCGCGTCAATCCCTGCTGCAAGCCTGATCCTCTTCCAGTAACTTTGCACCGGTTGCGTATCATCGTTGGTCTCGACGCCGACTCGAATGAGTTCAACGAAAGCTGGGCTTGGTGGCGCACTTGAGATGGTAATTCTGTGTTTCTCGCAACGTAGAGATACGCCCGTCTGTGATGGTTTATCAGCCATCTCCATCTCTATCTCTATCTCCACAACGCTCACCTCTGTACTTCCCGCTTAGCCACCATCTCCCTCCTAGCCATATCCCTCAACACCCTGCTGCTTGGTCCAGTTGGCATCTCTGACTTTTTTGACGCTCGTTATCGTCGAGGAAGAAGCACGATCCATCTCTCAGTTGTTGACCACCACGATGAAAAATAATTACAACTCGTTCCCAGCTTCTTATTTACCCACGCCACGCTCAGCTGCGACGTCTACGATATTCTGCTTGACCTTCTCCGCTGCACTCATCTCCACACTGCTAAGCAGCAGCAGTAGCAGCGAGAGCGGCAACAGCGGCAAGCACACTGCTATTCCACCATGTCCAGGCCAGGAAGCGCGTAAGAGGAAGGCAGAGGAGATGGACACACCACCTCAGTTCTCGCTCTACAACCACATCAAAATGCTCACTGGATTCGGATCGAGTAGCAAGCACGATTTTATACGGGAGAATTGAGAGAGCTGGAGTGTGGGAGAGCGTTGAATTATAGAATTCTAGATCGTTAGATGGATATCAAGTATGCAAAGCGAGAAGACTAGCGAGGAGGCATTAGCTGAGGATAGAGAAGGAGAGAAGAAGCGACAGAGAGCACGTCGTAGCAGGAAGACGGCAGAAAGAAGCAGCAATACCATGAGATTGTACAAGTGCGCTGCTTGATTTGATAGGCGAGAAGAAGAGATAGGAATCTTAATAGAGACATGTACACTATAGAAACACTAGGAAATCCTAGAGAATACCTTACCTTGTACTATACTACCAATAAAACCCTTTTATTGCGTTTGCTAATTTGAGTACCTGATTTGCCATCGAGGTTCTTTCTTTGATACCATAATGAGCTTCAGCGTATCCAAATCTGGATATAAAATACACAAAACAGAGGATTTTCCAGTCCTACGCAATGATCTGATATTAAGAGCAGCAAAAGGTGCTTGCTATCTCTCCATCTCCCGTTGCATCTAACAGATCTCCCAGGACAGAACACAGAGCGAGCACCGACATGGATAATGAGGCAAGCTGGTCGTTATTTGCCTGGTGAGTAATGCTTTATCTAATAGACTGTACTAATCCACCTCCAAGAATTCAGGAAATTGCGCGAGAGTCACTCATTCTTCGAAATCTGCCAAACACCACATCTAGCATGCGAGATTACAATGCAGCCAATCAGGAGATACGAGGGTTTGTTAGACGCCTCTATAATCTTCTCCGACATCCTTGTCATCCCACAAGCACTTGGTCTGGAAGTACAGATGCTACCAGCACAAGGACCCCACTTCCCATCACCATTAGACACCCCAGACGACATTGCACGCTTGCATGAGCACGTAGACATTGATAAGGAGCTCGGCTATGTCTTTGAAGCCATCACATTGACGAGGAAGACACTCGATGGCCGCGTACCCTTGATAGGTTTCGCTGGTGCTCCATGGACGCTGTTCGCGTACATGGTCGAAGGTGGCGGTAGCAAGACCTTCTCCAAAGCTAAGAAATGGTTGTTCGACTACCCACAAGCGAGCAAGGACGTCCTCGACAGAATCACAAGCACCCTCGTGCCATACTTGGTCGGACAGGTGAGAGCGGGAGCTCAGCTGCTGCAGGTCTTCGATAGCTGGGCTAGCGAGTTGAGTCACCACCATTACGTGCAGTTCGCGCTGCCGTACCTGGCTAGAATCAGCAAGGAGGTGAAGCAGCAGTGCAAGGAAGAAGGTCTAGACATACCGCCGATGATCGTGTTTGCTAAGAATGTCACCCATACTGTCATACCGTTGCTCGAGGACACCGGCTACGATGTCGTCGGTCTCGATTGGACAACGTCGCCGCTCGAGGTCAGCAGCAAGACGAACGCGGTACAAGGGAACTTCGATCCAAGCATCCTGTATGCTAATGACGCGGCTATTGAAGAGGAGGTGAAGATCGTTGTCGATGAATTCAAACAGAGGAAGACAGGCGGATGGATCGCTAATCTGGGACATGGAATCACGCCCGGAGTGAAACCAGAGTCCTTACAGGCCTTCTTGAAAGCGGTGCAGAAACACACCAAGGTATAGAATATGATTATCAAATCACTTTTTAATGTACACCCTGTTTCATTGTTATCGTCATCATGGTCGTGCACTCTTTCTACATATTCAACAGGAACTGCGAGTGCGTGCACAGTCAGAAATGGCAGCACTATCACCAGCAGCCCAAGGAGCTGAGCGAGGAGGAGGAGCAGAAGCTGATATTTGGTGTTGTGTTCTCTATCAAGGGGCTAGTGAAGAAGATAGCGGGAGAGTGGGTGAATAGTTTGATGATAGAGATACACCGCTCATTATCACATCACAGCGCCTCTGAACAATTCCAGTCATTCAAGACGAGTCGCTATCGCTTACACGTCTATGAATCGCCCAGCGGGTTCAAATTCGTTCTAATAACGGATCAAAATACCACGAATATGTCCTCATACCTGCAAGCTATCTACGCGGGACCGTTCAACAGCGCAGTTGTTCGAAACCCGCTCGTCAGCGTGGCAGATGGTGTTTTGAGTACAGATAAGCTACGCCGGGAGGTGGAGTTGGTGGTGAGGAGTATAAGATGATGTACATTTATTCAATTCGTTATTTACATGCGTATCTTGCGTTCCATCTCTGCGTGGATGTCCATGCTTGGTGCAGCTGGAGAACCCATGGCTGTATGATACGTTAATAAGGGTAATTTCTATGCTGCTCATGGCTATCACCCACCTCTGTGAACATCCCCAAACGTTATTTGGTCATCCACGCCATCGAGCACCTCTTTCTGCAGATTGCGTGGCTGCTCCATCGCTGGCATGGACACATCCCTCGCTGCGATCTTCCTCTCCATCATCTTACGCATCGGAGTACCCAATCCGTACGTGTTTCTCTCCAGCTTGAGCTTCAGCATCGCTTGATGATCGTACCAGCCATCCAAACGCGATTCTAACGGATGCTGTGGTGCTGCATGCACCTGCGACCACTCTAGCCCGTTCCTAAGCTTATCTGGCAAGCCATACACCGGATGCAGCTTGTCTGCTGCTATGCTCGTAGCCTTGTTCTCGTTTGGCAGCAATTGGATATTGTTTGACTGTAGCGAACGAATAAGAATTATTTCCTATACCACAGCCACTGTACTAACCATTCCCTCTTATTATTCAACAACGTCGTCGTGATGACGAAAGCCTTCGAATCGCGCTCATCTCGCTTTAAAAAGGAAGAATTGCTCTCTCGCTGCAACGACGACGACGAATATTATTTATAAATGGACAAGTCAGCCTTAAAGAAGCTCGATAAGAAGCGTAAGAGGGAGTCTAAATTGGGTGAGGAGAAGGCCCAGCAGACTGAGCAGCAAGTTGCACAAGAGGAACAAGAGATGGAAGATGAGGAAACATCTACGCAGCTCCCAGATCTCCCTGCTACCTCCTCAGACTACCAGGAACTCTCCCCAGAGCAGTACTCCTTCGAGAGCCTCGATCTCACTCTCGGTACTCGCAACGCTATCAACGATCTCGGCTTCAAAACTATGACTGAAGTACAGGCTAAGACTATCCCTCCTCTCATGGCAGGCAGAGACGTCCTCGGCGCTGCTCACACCGGTTCTGGCAAAACTTTAGCCTTCCTCATCCCCGCTATCGAAATGTTATCGAGGCTGCATTTCAAGCCACGCAATGGTGAGCACAGAGAATGCAATCAGATGTATCTGTATACTCACACACATCCTACACAGGTACCGGCGCTGTCGTTATATCACCCACTCGTGAACTCGCTCTGCAGATCTTCGGTGTCGCTAAGGAGATAATGAAGAACCACAACCAGACATTCGGTATCATCATGGGTGGTGCTAATCGTAAAGCTGAAGCAGACAAACTTCAAAAAGGCGTCAACCTCATCATCGCAACACCTGGTCGTCTCCTCGATCACCTACAAAACACAAAGGGTTTCGTGTTCTCTAACATGAAGACGCTCATCATCGACGAGGCTGACAGAATCCTTGAAATCGGTTTCGAGGAGGAAATGAGACAGATTGTGAAAATACTCCCAACTGACAACCGCCAAACTATGCTCTTTTCCGCTACGCAGACTACGAAAGTTACTGATCTTGCCAGAGTGTCATTGAGACAGGGTCCACTCTACATCAACGTCCACGAGGAAAGATCAGCCGCAACCAACGAGCAGCTGGAACAAGGATACGTCGTTTGTGAATCTGATATGAGATTCCTCTTGCTCTTCACCTTCTTGAAGAAGAACTTGAAGAAGAAGGTCATCGTCTTCTTCAGTAGTTGCAACAGCGTTAAGTATCACGGCGAGTTGCTCAACTATATCGACATCCCAGTACTCGACTTGCACGGAAAGCAGAAACAACAGAAACGTACAAACACCTTCTTTGAATTCTGCAACGCTCCTACCGGTATTCTCTTGTGCACAGACGTCGCTGCCAGAGGTTTGGATATTCCTGCAGTAGACTGGATTATCCAGTTTGATCCTCCAGATGACCCTAGAGACTACATTCACAGAGTCGGTAGAACGGCTAGAGCGGGCAAGGCTGGCAAGTCTTTGCTCTTCCTCCTCCCTACTGAGCTTGGTTTCTTGAGATTCTTGAAAACGGCAAAGGTCCCTCTCAATGAGTACAGCTTCCCTAAGGAGAAGATTGCCAATGTTCAAACTCAATTGGAGAAGCTCATCAACAAGAACTACTACCTGCATCAATCGGCTAAGGATGGTTACAGATCCTATCTCCAATCATACGCCTCGTACTCCCTCAAGAAGATCTTCGATGTCAACAGACTGGATTTGAAGAAGGTCGCAAAGGCGTTCGGGTTCTCTGTACCACCAAAAGTTAACGTCTCTATCGGCACGAACCTCAAATCGTCCAAGGATAGCATAGGGAAGAAGGGCAAGGGTATGGATAGACTGGATGATTCAGAGCTCGCTGCTATCAACGATGCACAGTCTGATGAAGCAGAGGAGGAGGATGACGAGGACAAGCCTAAGAAGAGGAGGTCGAACAAGACTGGACAATACAACAAGCAGGGTGTTGATAAGGGCGCTTACAGACAGAAACAGGGCAACAAGAATGGCTCTCAGTGGAGTCGCTAGAGATGTCGGTCGTCAAAGGTTTCTATTGCTATTTATTATACTAATATTACAAAGCAAATGAGACTGATTTCTTCTTCTTTGCTGGTACACTGTCTTTATCGGTTTTATCGCTCTTGATAGATTTATTATTATTATCGCTACTACTTATATCCTTGTTGAGTTTGTTCAAGCGCTTCTTGGTCTTGCGCAGCTTTGCTCGCTGCTCAAGTTCCTGTGTCTTGTCAAGTAGGGCACGGCTGTGGCTGGATTTGTGAGAGAGGGATGATTTAGATTTCTTTGCTTTATCTTGTTTGTCTTGTTTATCTAACGCCTTATTCTTCTGTGGATGGGGTTTGAGCGGGAATCCTGTACTACCCGAGCTAGACTACTCACTGCTTTCAAGAACTTATCTGAAGAAGCTTTATCTGATTGATTTGAGATCAATTGTGCGAGATTATTCATCGCGGACGCATCTTTGAGGAATTTCTTCTTAGTCCCCATCGTCGCTAAGGAGAAGGCGCGGCTCAGCCACTTTTCTTATCAAAGCTACACAATCAACGAAAATTGAAAATCGAGAAGAGGGGGATTTAATGTCGCGTTCAACACCATTGACTTGCTCAGGACAGTGAGTGTATTGCTTAGTGTATCGCACTTATTGCTCACCGCGTTACTAGCACTCGTCCCGTTGTACAATTACAATTCTCCGTGCTGCAAGCAGACGGCAGCTTCTGCCTCATTAGCTCGTGCAAGGAGTGAGTATAGTACTAGTGAATTGACCCCATAGCTCAATTCATACTCAGCGGTAATCCCATGCTACGCGACTGGACTGGTGACTGGATCGGTACTTTCATAGGACACAAAGGTGCGGTATGGTGTGCTCGTCTATGCCACGATACCTCTGTAGCGGTCACCGCGTCTGCAGATTTCAGCGCTAAGATCTGGGATACCATGAACGGCACCTGCATGCACACGCTGCAGCACCAGCATATCGTACGCTCAGTGGCTATATCCCCAGATGGTAGTCACGTGCTCACTGGTGGAAATGAGCGTTTGTTACGGTTGTATGATTTGGAAGATATCGACAATGTTCATCTTCTCGTCGATAGCGAGGATGGTAAGAATGAGGCTCATTCATCGACCATCAAATCTATCCTCTGGCAGGATGCTGCACACGCTATCAGCGCGTCTGAAGATGGTCATATCAAATGGTGGGATCTGTCGACTAAGAAATCTTTCACGTCGTTCCAGCTCAACGAACCGCTTAGTTACCTTGAATGGTCAGCGAATCACACTCTCATTGTCGCTATTGCTGGAAACACTATCTTCTTCTTCGACGCCGCGTCACCTACAAACATTGTCAAACAGCACACTCTGCCTCATAAACCAAGCTGCGCATCCGTACATCCCCTCACTAGAGACAGATTCGTCGTGGGATCGGCTGATGATACCTGGGTGAGAATTTACGATTTCGAATCCGCTACGGAAATCGATTGTTTCAAAGGACATCATGGATCAGTACACGCAGTTGAGTATAGCCCCGATGGAGAATACTTTGCATCTGGATCTGAGGATGGTACTATCAGATTATGGCAGAATACTCCTGGTCGCGCGTACGGCTTGTGGAGGTCGACTTAGTTGGATTTCTTTGCATTGTTGGGCTTTTAAGGGCTTGTAGGCTATTAATATCATTATCATTTGTACACTTTGACAAAAACACATTGGTGGGCTTATTATAGTATCCATTCACCGCCTTCGTCACCTTGCACTCACTCATCCATCATGCTTCGCCGGTTACCATTGCGTACTTCTCTCCGCACACTCCCAAAATCATCCAATGTGGCACTCAGAGGCAGCCTAGCTGCTGCCCGCGTCACTCCCTTCCCTCACTCGTCCGCATCAGTCGTGAAGCTCCAGCCACTTTATTCACCAGCGAGGCTATACTCCACTGAGAAGAAAGATAAGGAGGTTGTAGAATCCAAGGATAAGGACGCCAACGCTAAAGCTGTCGCCGATCCGTTATCGACCAGGATTTGGAGCAAAGTGAAGCACGAAGCACAGCACTACTGGCACGGCTCAAAGCTGCTAGCCAAGGAGATCAGAATCTCTGCAAGATTACAAATGCGTTTGTTGCGTGGAAAGACGCTCACACGTAGAGAAAGACGTCAACTCAAGCGTACTACTTCTGACCTTCTCAGACTCATCCCATTCGTACCATTCGTACTCATCCCATTCATGGAGCTGCTTCTTCCCGTCGCTCTTAAGCTCTTCCCTAATATGCTGCCATCGACCTTCGAAGATAAGTTCGCGGCCGATGAGAAGAAGAGGAAGCTGCTCAGAGTCCGTCTCGAAATGGCAAAGTTCCTGCAAGAGACTATCAAGGAGTCTGGCATTAGAGCGTCTGAGAGCGTCACTGGAAGCGATGAGTTCAAGGAGTTCTTCAGAAAGGTGAGCGAGGTGTGATTGTGGATAGTGAAATCATTTTAACGCGTCTTCTCAGATCAGAACAACAGGAGAGCACCCTTCGCATAGCGACGTCGTAAAGGTCGCTAGATTGTTCAACAACGACCTCACCCTAGACAACCTCAGTCGCCCACAGCTTGTGTCCATGTGCCGCTACATGAACATCAACGCCTTCGGTACAGACAACTACCTCCGTGGACACATCAGAAGACGGTTGGAGCATCTCAAGAGAGACGACGTTCTTATCAAGTCTGAGGGCGTCGATTCCTTGTCCACCTCTGAACTGCAACACGCTTGTCAATCAAGAGGTATCAGAGTGGCGACGCACTCTAATGCCAGACTGCGCGATGATCTGAGCCAGTGGGTTGAGTTGCACACCACACAAGAAATCTCAGGCGTTCTGCTCGTCTTGTCTAAGGCATTCAACTTCGCGCACCTCGAAGACTCGGTCATTGCATCACTCGAAGCTACGCTCTGCAGCTTGCCGGATGTCCTCCTCAATGAGGCTGAGCTCGAGGTCAGTGACGAGGCTACATACAAGCAGAAGCTGGACGTCTTGCAAGAGCAAGAAGAGCTTATTGAGGACGAAGCTGAGCAAGAGCAGAAGGAAGTCGAGGCCAGACAAGCACAGAGAGAGGCTGAGAAAGCTAAGAAGGAGGAAGAGCTCGAGAAAGCTAAGAGTCTGCTGCCAGATCAGGACACAGACAAACCTCAAGAAGACGATATTCGTATGACACCTGAACAGCTCGGCGAACTCGGCCAAGCTCTTAACATCCTCTCGGCCAAGTCGTCGGTGCTGAAGGAGAGAGTCGAGCTTGAGACTCTGATTGAACAGACGCGCCAGGCTGAGAAGCAGGCGGAGGAATCACAGGCTGGACTGCCAGAGGAGGAGAAGAGAATTGACAAGACTAATGAGAACGTCAAGAAGCAAGTCAAGTCCATGATCAACAAGATCGACAGCCAGCTGTCAGATTATGACGACAAGGTCGGCACCCAACTCAATCTCATTCAGGTCAACCATCTTGGTCAGATTTCGATTCACGATTTGAAACAAGCCCTGAGAGTCATCAAACACTCTCCAGATGAAGAACATATTGATACCATCGTGCATAAACTTGACGTCGACAAGGACGGTCTCGTCATGCTTGATGATGTCGTAGAGTTGGCGCAAGAAGAGGGTCTGGGTACTGTGCTTGATGACTCTACCCAGAAGATTGTCGACCAGGGTAGCGAGATCAGAGGTAACGAGAAGAAGGAGGAGTCTAAGAAGATCAAGAAGGAGGAGATTGTGCAGCATTAACGAAATAGAAGAAAAAGGAACGCTCAACGCTCATTACATGCTTTTTTATTACATACATACATCACTCAACATAAGCAAAGAAAGTTAGTACATTTGTTAGCGTAAGATTAGGCAGTGCAAAATTAGTGCAGAAGACGATCAGTGTGCGTATCACAATCACAATCATAACATTCTCTTATTGGCGAGTTGTGATGGGCTCGAGAGTCAGCCTCTATCATCGTCATCGAGGACTGAAAAGGCGTTGTTCTTCTTGTATCCGCTGAGATTAGGATCCGGGCTTGTGCTGCTGCTTCCGTTGCTCATCCTTTTCATCATCTTTGAAGGCGTTCTAGAGATGCTTTTGACGACTTCCCTCGCCCTCTGTGAGCGCTGGGACTTGGTAGAGCGCGATGACTTGCTACTAGGCACCGTCTCCATGATAGGCGTTTGCATTGCTGGCGCTTCCTCCGTTTCTAAGTTTGTGAACAGATTTGACTGCTCGAGGTCGCCATAAGCTGATGATCTGTTAGACAAGCTGCCCTCTCTGGCTGCGTGCTGTGCTGGCTGCCACTTCTGGCTGTCGTAGGTGCTAGTCGAGCGTATGCTGGCAGAATCGTCGATATCAACCTCGTCGACCTCCTCAACCTGCTCCGCTTGCTCGGCTGCGTGTCTAGCCTTATCCGCGTAAGACTCTCCTTCTGGCAACCCGATGCTGTGATTAGCTGGTGTCTTGAAATCATCCTCATCATCATCCTCCCCTTTCTCATCAGCTCTGAAAGAAGCCTCCGCTAGTTCAGACTTTGTGATTGTGGACTGGACAGGCCTATAATGAGGATATGTAAATCGCGGTATTAAATTAGAGAGAGCTACTATTTCTTACAATTCACTTTTGTCAATGTCGAGACCGAGTGCATTGTCCTGCTGGTTGAGAGGGGATCTAGGGCTTGATTTTGCAGAGCGTACAGAAGAGTGATTAGATTGAGTGCCTGAAGCGTTTGATTCAGGGACGAGTAATTTAGAATAGTCAGTCTGCATTGTGATGTTAGCCTTTTTTTAATCCGAGCAGGGAAGGCGGGGAAACTTACGGATTTCTCATCCAATTGCCATTGTGCAGGGTTCTCTGAAGAGACTTCGATGGTCGTTGCTGACACTGGCTTGTTCAGAACGTAGTAGATGAATCCAGCCGCAGAAACGAGCCAGAGAGAGGCAGAGACCATCAACAACTGCCAGAACGTAGTCTTGGTGACCATGTCCGCGACAGTGTCGTATTTGTGAGAGTAGAGAAGACTGACAAGTCTGAATTTGTACAGTCTGCCATAGTAGTACGCGATTCGAACCAAATCTATGAGCAGCGTCGCCGAATTGGCTTCCTTGATTGAGCCAACTGGTGGGGCCTCTAAGATAGGCGTCGTAGATGCTGAGATGAGCTTTCTGAGGTGATCAAACGATCCTCCGATGTTGTACTGAAATCTATCGTCGAGCACCTGCACTAGCGGGATCGTCTGGCAGGGAATAAGATAGGAATATTGCAGCAATTATCCACTAACACCGAATCCCAGCAATAGCGCGATTATAGATACCGCTATACCCGTAACAATCATCAAGGTGGACGTGCGCGAAGAAGACGAAGCCGTTGATGCTGATGCAATTCTATGTGTAATTTATTCTTGGAGATTTTCAAATACAGAATACACAACGCGTAGAAGCTACTCTGCATCTCCATCTCTTATCTCGCTTCTCCCAGCCGCTGCGTTGTGGCGTCGCCAAATACGCCGCATTGCACAAGAGATGGGCTAGCGAATGCGTTTCGTAGATGTCCATCAATTCGCCTACAAGCTGCTCGATTTCTCTCGAAAGTTTCTATGTCCTTCCAGAAGATCTGGTATCTATACAAGGTGACGCACCTTCTCTTCCCAGTTGATTATCACAATGTTAAGATCAAGATTGCTACGATCGAATACACGGCAAATCAGCAAGCAGCTGCTAGCAACGCAGTTTCCTCGCCATGTACTCCCACTCACGCTGCACTCACCCGTGCAAGCTTCACAACGCAGATTCCAATCAATGAAGATGAACATGGGTGGCGCACCCTCACAAGGCGACACCTTGAAGCAGTACAGCGTCGACCTCACTGAGCTCGCCAAAGCAGGCAAGCTAGATCCAGTCTTAGGCCGTGATGACGAAATCAGACGCACTATCCAGATCCTATCTCGCAGAACCAAGAGCAACCCCGTCCTCCTCGGTAACCCAGGTGTCGGCAAGACTGCCATACTGGAAGGCCTCGCTCAGAGGATCGTGAGCAATCAAGTGCCGGAATCCCTCCAGGGTCGCAGAGTACTCAGCCTCGACTTGGCCGGCATGATTGCAGGCGCTTCGTTCAGAGGCTCCTTTGAAGAGCGCTTCAAGGCCCTTCTCGCCGATATCGAAGCTGAGCAGGGAAAGGTCGTTGTCTTTATCGATGAGCTGCACACCTTGCTCAACCTCGGCAAAGCTGAAGGATCCATCGACGGCGGTAACCTCATCAAGCCTCAACTCGCACGCGGTTTGCAGCTCGTCGGTGCTACCACCCTTGACGAGTACCGTAAGACAATCGAGAAGGATGGCGCTCTCGCTAGAAGATTCCAGCCAGTGCAGGTAGAAGAACCTAGCCTTGCTGCTACCATCTCCATTCTCAGAGGTCTCAAGAGCCGCTACGAGACTCACCACGGTGTCATTATCGGAGACGACGCTCTGGTTGCGGCTGCGAAGCATAGCGATAGGTACATTACAGACAGATTCCTGCCTGACAAGGCTATCGACTTGGTAGATGAGGCTGCATCGACACTCAGGCTGGCACAAGAAAGTAAGCCAGAGTCGCTGGCCAAGCTAGATAGGGATATTCTTGAAATACAGGTGCGTGATAAATTTTGTGTCTGTCAGGATCACGCAATCTAACAATACTTCCCAGATAGAGCTCCAGTCGCTCCAGAACGACGACAATGCCTTATCAGTCGAGCGCAAAGAGACACTCGAGAAGCTGCTCACCGAAAACCAAGCCGAGTCAGAGCGCTTAACCAAGCTATGGAACGAGGAGCGGGCCAAGATCTCGGATGCGAAAGTAGCCAAAGAGGAGCTCGAGAGGGCGTTTATCGATCTCGAGATCTCGCAACGCCACGGCGATCTAGAGCGTGCATCGCGTTTGCGCTACGAGAGCATACCAAAGCTGCAGCGCGACATCGAGATTGCAGAGAAGCAAGCGGAGCAAGGAACGACGATGTTGTTGGTGAAGGACAGAGTAGCAAGCGACGATATTGCACGCGTCATCTCTCGTATGACGGGCATACCAATCAGCAATCTTCTGCAAGGCGAGATAGAGAAGCTGTTACATGTGAGTGGCGAGTTGAACGCAATGAGGAAATGCTGACGATTATTCACCAGCTCGAGGACAAGTTGTCAGAAAGGGTAGTGGGCCAAGACCACGTTATCAAAGCGGTCGCAGACGCAGTGCGTCTCTCCAGAGCTGGTCTGCAAGCCGGAAACAGACCTATCGCGTCGTTCCTCTTCCTTGGCCCTACGGGCACTGGTAAGACGGAGCTCTCCAAAGCGCTATCTGGTGCACTCTTCAACGACGAGAAGCGTGCGCTTATCAATATCAATATGTCAGAATACCAAGAGAAGCACACCGTGTCGCGCCTGGTGGGTGCACCACCTGGCTACGTGGGATACGAGGAGTCAGGCCAGCTCACTGAGGCTGTACGTCGTCGCCCGTACTCTGTAGTGCTGCTCGACGAGTTCGAAAAAGCACACCCAGACGTCTCCAACATCATGCTGCAGCTGCTCGATGAAGGCACGCTTACTGACTCGCAAGGCCGCAAAGTCGATTTCAGGAACACGATAATCATCGCCACCTCCAACCTCGGTTCAGACATTCTAGCCAGACCTGAGTCTACGGGCGAGGATGAGAACGTGACAGAAGAAGCCACGAAGCAGGTGATTGAGCGGGTCGAGAAAGTGTACCCGCCAGAGCTCCTCAACAGAATAGACCATATGCTCGTCTTCAACCGCCTCAACCACAAGTCTATTAAGGACATCGCGAGATTGAGAATCGCTGAAGTTAACAACATGCTGGGAGAGAAGCATATGCAGCTTAACGTCAGCGACGAGGTCATCGATCATCTCGCAGAAGCTGGTTACTCGTCTACCTACGGCGCTAGAGCTATTTCGAGGACTGTCAGAAGCACCATCGCCAACCCTCTTGCCAGGAAGATCATACAAGGGGCAGTGCGCGATGGCGAGACTGTCAACGTTGTTATGCAAGATGGAGCTGTTACCATCATTGATAATCACTCTGCTCAACCGCTTGATGAGACGCTGCCTAACCATTTGGATGAAGAGGCTCTGCGCGCTGATGACCATGACGATCCAGATCAGCACAAGTAGATAATCCGCGAAATAGATGGAAACATGCTTATTTCACTGCCCCTCCCACCCTCTTACGATGTTTCATATAACTTATAATGCATTAATGTTTGTTTACAGACAATACTTTGTACATCTCACATATATCTAGCACATCACCACTCCTCCTCGCTGCACAGATTGTTGCTTGCTAACGTTGCCAACAGAAAAGGTATTTATCGCTACACAAACGGTATGGGTGTGTTACAGACACAGACTGCAGCTCACTTGTCATTATGCACGCCACGATTGCTGCCATTCTCCGTTTCGAGCTATGTGACTAGTCAGTCTGGGCCATTCCTGCTCGAATCCAACTCACAAACGAGACAACGGCGTCAAAGTCCCCTTCTTCGCCTACAGCCGCGTACGTGTCATTGTTCTGATCATGTGTACCCTCTTCGCTTCTAGACACAGGCTGAGAGCCCTCATCAGCCTTTTTAGACGCTGACCAGCCGAAAAGCATCTCGTCGAGCCACTGGAAGGTGGTCAGCGCAGGTGGCTCGTCTGTCGACGCTTGTGCTGCTTCGTCGAGTGCGGGCTCATCCTTTGCTACCACGCGTCTCTTTTCAAAGTTTTCGATTTGCTTAGGACCGTACTCCTCGACTGGGCGCGCGTCAGTTGCAATACTCGAAAGAGAAAACACACCCACTGATATCTTTGAGCTCCTTCGACAGGCTGTTTCGACTGTTCTTGAGCTTCTGTATCTCATTCTCATTTCCGGGCAGCAATGAAAGGAACAGAGGAGGAAGACTCTTGTAGATGTCCATGCCAACCTCACCGAACTTCAAAGCTGATATACCTAAGCAAGGAAGCAGCAGCAGCGTGTAAAGAGGTGTCCAGGTGATCGTATCAGCGCTCAATTGCATCACATCGCCATACTTCCTAGCAATGATTGTCGCTGTCGTGATATAGAAAACATAGAGCAGAGGTATGAGCGCAATCGACACTAACACTTTCCAAGTGCCCACCACATCGCGTGCTTTCACTTTGACTGTAGATGCTGCTAATGCCTGCTTGGCTTTGATTTTCGAGATGTACTTGGCGACAAGGAAGACGGGTAAATGCAAAACCGCACCTGGAAGGGCGAGTGATCCCCATACCATCAGCAGCTCTATGCGATAGAATAGCAAAGCACCTGACTTCAGTGGAGATCTAGCAGCAGAGTCGACCTAAGCGAGCATGAGAAGGGAGGTACCTAGATAGAAGACTACCTACCTGATGGTCCCTCAATCCAAGATCTTGCAAACGTCTATTGTACTTGAGTACTTTTGCCTTGAGCTGTTTCACTTTCGGCTCCTCCTTGTACTCCTGGTAGCCTGCGATGAGTCGTCTGTTGAGTTCGACAACTTCATCCAGCGGCGGATGCTGTCCTGGTGCGCTGTACAGTCTGCGTCCAGCTTGTATGAGCATGAGTGTCTCGTAATCTGGTGCTTGGACGGTGACCGATTTGAGACCGTCGTAAATGATGTTGAGCAGACTGGAGCATGCGGCGCGTTTGTCAGGGCCGCCCTGAGCGAACTGCTCGACAAGGTTGCGGGGCACGGCTTGCGGAGCGCCGAACTCGACGACGGCTCTGGACCGGAACTTGTGTGCGTGGAAGTATGACAAACCGACAGGAACAATCTGTACCTCGAGGTTGGGGTTTTTGGACATAGCGCCAAGTGCCATGATGGTGACACCAGCTTTAAGCGGCAGTAGATCGGTCTGGTCGTGTGAACCACCTTCTGGGAATATACCGATACAGCCGCCCTCTTCTAGGCGATCGTAGACAGACTTGTACATGCTATGCTGGTCGATATGAGGAAGCACCTTGTAGGGGATGCCCTCAGCAGCGTTAGCATCTCCAGCGGAGGCTAGCGCGTTGCGGGCTTGCTCCTTGTTGAGCTCTCTCCTCAGAATGAGCTCAGTGTCGCTCACAACTTCCGAGACCTCAGCAATAGCACCGCCTAAGGCTGATGACAAGCTTATAGACATGCGCTGTTTGAGTTGCTTTGTGAATTTGGTGCCAACGCCGTAAATGTGCGTCGATGGAGACGCTGATTTCATGTAGATTGTACCAGTACCCTTCTTAGCGTCGTCCGCTGCCCGCTTTACAGGTATGGACTCCATAGCGCGAGCCATGTCACCGACAAAGAAGGTGTTCATGCTCTTACTCGCTACGAGGAACGACACTTTGCGGTTGCTCGCCCGCAGTACCTCTGAGGCGAGGATGATACCATCCAAGAATTGATTGTGGTGTGGCCCTGCTACGAAAATGACAGGCTTAGGCGATGCTGGGATGTTATGGGCACCTCTGCGGTTGAGCTCGCGGAAGAAGACGTAGATGATTGCTCTCCAGAGCTGAGTAGCGAGATGATAAGGATCGCATCGTTTGATTAGAATTGCTGCAACGGTGAGCAGTCCTACGAGGACCGTGACGTGCATCGATGACCTGACGCAAGAGCGATAAGGGTTTTGGAGGGAGACTGAGGACGCTGATCGAAGTGAAATTTGCAAGTGAATTTGTCCATATAGTGGTAATAGCAATACAATAAAGTCATTTAATTCCCCAACACCTTCTTCATCCAAATCAATTTCTGGTCCGCGATGAGGAACGGCTCTGAATCTATAGCGTACCCGAAGCGCGGGTACATTGAATGTGCCTTGAAGTTGGCTCTTATTCTCATGTAAGGCTTGGTCTGTCCTTGGACAGCGCGTGCGGTGTACTCCTCGCAGAACTTGATCAGCTGCCCCGCCAATCCGCGTCCTCTACACTTGGGACTAACTGCCAGCCACCAGAATCTACCACCTTCAGCGCCGTTGAAGAGGTCCTTGGCTGATGACTCAGATTGAGGTCGAATGAATGGCTCATTCGATGAAGGCAGATTGTCCAGATCTTGCGGCAATGGCGTGAAGCGACATGATCCGAGAGGTGTGCCTTGCTCGTCTGTAGCGAGTACTTGCAGCGCGTTGTTGTCTATGCTTTGCACATTTCAGCGAGGTGATCCTGGACTTATTCCCTACTCACGCATTATGGGTCAACTCCTCCTTCGCATATCCGTACTCGTCGACGAATACCAGCTCTCGCACCGCAAACGCAGCGTTGATTTCTTCCTGAGTCGTACAGACTTTGATCTTGAAAGGTGCGAAAGTCATACTATGATGCGTTGATGATGTGGTAAAGCAACAGCTCAGCTATCTCAAGCAACTCATCTCTACCGAGTCAGACCCTCTTCGGCTCGTAGGCGAGCAGGACTCGACTTGACTCATGTAGTCACAGTAGCTGGTCGTATCACTTTCAGTGGTTGACAGCGTCTCATGACTCTCAACCCCTGTTCAGAAAAGCACCTACGAGAGTGGCTGCGATGGCTCTCTTTCCGTTATCTACCCTGCACTGGCAGCGAGTCTTGAGTAAAATCACATCTGTTCAACATGATGCTCGTCAAGTAGCAAGAGAATTGGGGTTGCTCTATCTGCTAATCGTTGAAGCACGCGCGTGCCTTATCAATTGCCGAATACGCAATATATCTTGTCCGCAAACAAATTCCGAATGGGGCACTCGTCATTGAAAAGCAATTTAAATCCTTGAAAGAAGTACTAATGATAGCTGAAAGATTAGGTTAAACGTGATGATCAGCTCCACGTCAAAGTTGCGATAAAGTTGTTTCATGACCTCACTAGAGACACTGAATCTTCGTCAAGCCAGGATTGAGATCGAGACGGCGGCCACTTTAGCCGATCGTAGAAGATCTCTTCCTCCTCGCCTGTCAGAGTACACATATCGATTATGATCCAACCGAAACGTTTACCAGGCATCGACTCAAATAGAACCAAGCCGAACTTGCAGCAGAGCATTGGTATAATGACGCGCATTTCCTGTTTAGTCGTCAGTGTCTGCTGTGCTTTGATCGCCGACTGACTTTTATATTACGAGTGAGTGGAGCAAAGGCACAACGATTCAGTGCTCCCGAAGTCCAGAGCGTTTGTGAAAAGGCATAAAGCACACAGCAAGTCAGTCAAGTTGATGACAAATTAAATTACATAGAACAAATGAACATGATAAAGTTAAGAAAAAATCAGAAAGCTTCTTCATTTTCGTCGTGCTTGCGATAGATCTCAGTCTGGGAGAAGACGGTAGGTGCATCACCTTCTGGCGTGTAGAGTGATTGTGGTTTTGAGCCGAACAGCGAGCTAATCCTGTTCAAGTTCTTTTCGTCTAATGACGTCCGATTCTCATTCTGGCTTGAGGCCACTGACGAGCGGGAACGTGGTACGGGCGACTGAGGTGCTGCTGAAGCTTCAGACAGTTGGGCTACAAGAATCTGTTAGCGCAATTCACCTTCCATAGACTCCCCATACTCACCTGATTGTGGTGCTGTAGGTGAAGTGACACTGGCGCGCTCAGCATCCTCCTGTGCATGCCTGTGCATCACTCTAGTAATGTAAGATTTGAACACGTCACCCAGACTCTCCAATTGCTTCTCAATACGCGGCTGCTTTTCAGGATGCTCCTTTTGGAATACGTAGAGGTCAGCAATACCTTCCTTGTTCGTAGTGGATTCAGATATCTTGTCGAAGATCTTGCGCAGGCGCTCGTTGACTTCGTAATCTTCATCAGACGTCTGAGACTCGCCAAGCTTGCTGGCGCCTGACGACATTGATGGCACGTTCTTGATACCCAATCCTACACTGCCCTCGCCACCTGGCGGACCTCTGTTAAGCAGTCTGTAGAGATACGTGTAGACGATGGAGTCTTCAGGATTTGACACCAAGTCAAGCTTCTCGTAGACCCTGTCATCAAAGACAGCTTGCGTTGAGCGTCAGTACATTGCAATCCATCAACAAAGCAAACTTACAGACTAGACTCTGAATGATGGTCTTGACAGTACGCAGAGGCATGTCACCGAGCGCAATCTCGTCAGTAGCTCTACTCCGCCACTCCGCTGGTGGGATCTTCTGCAAAAATTGCTCGAGGGTGTAGAGCAATACACTAGCATCCAATCGCTCGGCCTGTAGATCATCCTTGACATTTCTGGCAGTCTTCCACACACACTTCAGCACCAGCTCCGGCAATTTAGCCTCCGCGCTCTCGTTCCGCACCTTCATGTCGTGCAGATTGATGGTAGCAGCTGAGAGGAGATCGAAGAGTGCGCTGAATATGGCAGTGAGGTCGCCGTGTGTGAAAAGTCGAAGCAAGAGCATGTTGATGAACCGCGACAAGTCCTTGAGCGATGGACTGTCTGCGGTCTGCAGCAGTCTCGTGGTGAGCTCCTCCAACAACAGTCTGATTGAGTCGCTGGACAGGGTTGCAGCTATTGTTGGCGAGTCGACAGTGGCGTTGAGTGTTTGGATGAGATGCTTGGCGAGTCTGAAGACATTTGGCACCATCTCCTCTCTCAGTGCCTCGAAAGTGTTGAACATCTATTGAGCGTCAATTAAGTATCAAGTCGAAGAAGGTAGACACCCACCTGAGTTGTAATATTTGTCACCAGACGATCAGCCTGTCTGACCAGCTCGTCAGTCGGACTCTCCAACTTCCGTTGTATGACCTTGAGCGAGTCTACACTTCTTTCCGGCTCATTGGACAGAATGCCAGCGATAGGATCAGTAGGTGGTTCACTGTTAAGATTCGACAAAGATGAGTACGCGGACTTGTTCGAAGTGAGCGAAGTTGGTCTCGAAGCCATAGAAGCGGTGTCCTTGCCAGCCTGCGATGATGCACTGCTGCTTGGTTGTGGCAATGCAGATGCAGCGCTAGGCTGTGGCAGGCCAGAGGATGGTTGAGGAAGGGCAGATGTTCTACCAAGCTGCGAAGGGGGTCTGATACTCCGCGCAACACCAATCTTAGACGTGGGTATGCCTTTGCGAGGAGACTCAACTGCTGGAGACTGTGGTCGGTTGATTGTCCGTGAAGAGGCTCTCGACGAGCTTCTTGAATCAGGTCTGGCAGGAGACTCAGCTCTGAAGGTGCTTGGTTGCGAGATTTTGCTCAGCGCAGACGACGGACGCTGTGCGATACGCGATCCTGCTGTGCTTGACTTGCCAGAAACAGAGCCGCCTCGTTCTGGCTGTCTCTTCAAACGCTCCTCGAGCATGCTCTTCTCCTTTGGCTGCAGCTCGCCTACCATTGACCACACCTGCTCGCCAACTAGCTTGTAGACCTCCACCAGCGTGTTCAGAACAGCGTTTCTGACTGCACTGTCTCTGTCACTCAGACTAGCACCGATCGTCTTCAATGCCTTGCTTGAGCTAAGGACACCCATGCCGTGACGGTTGATGATAGAGCCCAGCTCGTCAATTGATTCTGATCTGGCGCGCGAGTTCTTGCACGTCGTGCCGTGGTCAATGAGGAGGTTGAACACCTTGCTAGGTGGGTAGGAGCGTCCAAGCAACTTCAAAATTGATCTGATGCGAACCCTGACTGGCTCCTTGCTGTCGCCCGACTGTGGTGCTGTCAGCAGGCATTTCATGTCTCTCAGTTCACAAGCTCACCTTAATAATCAATGTTGGTAAGAAAGCGTTGGCCTCGTAGTCAGTGAGCTGCGCGTTGACTTCATCCACAACCTTCAACGTCGACTCGATGACTTCCAGCGTCCGCAACAGAATGCTGGTGTTGTTGTCAAACAGTCTCAGCGTGACGTACTTGAGGATAATGTCGACATTGGCGAGGATGAATTGACGAGATTTCTCAACACCAAGTCCAAACTTGTCGCTTTCACCCAAAGCATCTTGAACAGCCTCGCCGATGAGTGCCAGTCCAGCCAGGTAGTCATTCTCGGCATGGTGGTCAGTGCTGAAGAGGAGGCCGTGCAGCTGTGCACTCAAATATGGGTGCGTCTGGTGTTCCAAGTAGTCAACTTGATCAGGTCTGACACCGCCTTCACCTCCAAGTGCGAACCTTGCGCTACCATCCTTGACCGCTCTTTGACGTTTGCTCATGAGATCGGAAGAGTTGAATGGATATGCTGTCTGTGCAGCTGATGCGTGCGCAGTGGATGTGCTGGCCATTGAGCTAGTAGATGGCTTCTTAGCGGGCACCTTTGTCTTGACCTCGAAGCCGCTCTCATCTTCATTCTGAGCCGATGCAGCTGTTGATTTCGACAGTGCACCAAAGCGGCTGCGCAATCCACCAGGAGGTCTAATGGAGGAAGTGCCCGCTGCTGGAGGAGCGATAGAAGTGGGTTTGGCTTTGACTGGTGTGCCAGGACCTGCTGCACCAGCAGCTGCTGGGGGACGCAAAGCACCTGGAACCTTTGGACGAGATGGTGCTGGTGCTGGCTCTGGTTGCGCCTGTCTAGACGCTGCTGGTGCTGGTGCCGGTGCTGCAGCTGGCTTGGCTGCTCCTCTAGCCGCGTGCAGTATCGGCATGACGCTGTTCTTCGCAGCTGGCTTCAGCTTATCGGCCTTGCTTTCCACCAGGTCGAATCCAGCACTTGTAATGACGAGTGGGAGGAGCGCTTGAGCGTTCTTCCTGACGTCTCCGTTCCTGTCTTCTAAGCTACTGACAACAGGCGATGCGAGCGGTGCCAAGTCTGTTGAAGCAGATGGAGGGATTTTCTCAGACAAGAAGACGTTCAACCATTCCAGCACATTCGAACGAAGCGTTGGATTTGGCGATTCGAGAGCTACGCCCAACGAGGACACGAGAGCGTCGACGCCCTCGCAAGCAGTTGCCATAGCATCGAGAGTGGCAATAGCGGTTGCTCTGACGTTGGCTTTCTGGTCACTGGCGACTCCAGCAACACCTGGCACGAGCGCCTTGACGTATTTTTCGAATGGCTTACCCATACCCAGAGCTATTTTCTGTATGATATTGAGAGCCAAACCTTGCACAATCTTGTTCTGATCACCAAGTCTTCCTTTAAGGGCGTTTGCGAGGTCGGCGTTCATCTCAGGCTGCAGCCTCGAGTTCTGCTTCACCTCTAACACGCCGAGCAATCCTTCGAGAGCCTCTTTGCGCGTCTTCCAGGCGTCACTCTTAGAGCCTGCTACTGTGCCGGACGGTATCAATTTGTTGAGGTTTTGGCGAGGGAAGAGATCATCCATCGCGTCGCCACCTCCTGCTGCTGCTCCTTTCGACGAACCTCCTGCTGCCGGCTTGGCCGCGTCTGCGCAAGAGCGTGTAGGCTCTGGCGGTTCTTGGCCGTCGACCTTTGCGAATTCGGAGTCGATGGTCGTCAGCAGCTGAGGGTTGAGATCGTCCAAGAAGCCTCTAACGTCAGAGCCGACGAACATCTTGAGAGTGACAAGCGTCTTAGTTGCGTTTGTTCTGACCATGGCGTTGGCAGACTTGAGACCGGTCTTCAAGAACTCGATGAGATCCTTCAGGGACAGGCCCGCTATGCCGAACTCGTTGAGGAGCTGCTGCACAAACAACATCGCATCAGCTTGCGCTTTGGGTGCTTTGATTTTTGTCATGGCCTCGTAGCCCTGGCTCAAGACGAACTGGTGCGACGTCTTCTCGGAGAACACAATGAGTGCATCTCCAGCAGGCTTTTTGAGTTTCATGTCACCGAGCTTCTCCACTAGCGGACCGACAGCCAAGCTTGCGCAGGCTCTGTTGAAGGATCCTGCGTTCTCAGCAAGCGCACCGAGTAAGGCGAACTGCTTAGCAGAGACTTGGAAATTCTTTTCTGTCCAGCCTGGCTTCTTGCTGAGGAATCTAAAGAGCACCTCGCAGGATAGTTGCTGATGACTTTGCTCGTCGATGCACCACTTGTGCAGATCCTCTATACCTTGCAGCCTCTCTTTCCAGTTACTGTCGCTCAGCTGCTTCACGAGCGTCTCTGGTATCACTTCAGCTGCTTTGGCCTCGGCATCTTCAGCAGACATGGTGAATTTGGGCTGCTCGGATGGCGCAACACCACCAGTCGACTTTGGCTTGCTGGTGCTTGCGGATGAAGCTGGCGCTGGAGCTGGCTTCGCTGCAGGTGCCGCCGAAGCTGGTGCAGCGGCGGGTTTTTTGTTGAGGAGACGAGCTGGAGGACCTCTTGCAGGAGGCTTGACTGGAGAAGGTGGTTTGGCTGGTTCATCGAAGCCGTCCGTAGGAGGCGGTTGCGATGCAGCTGGCTTTGGCACTGTTGGTCTCTGTAGCAGATTGTTAGTAAGTTAATCAATGTGTCGCTTCGTGTCGCCCACCTTGATAGGAGCTGCGGCAGGCTTAGGTGGAGCTGCTTTGGGTGCTGCTGCAGGTGGCGCTTTAGGTTTGAAGCCCGGCTTGGCCTTAACCTCGGCCTTCTCGTAGAACTCCATGACTTTGCTCTTCCGCTGGCCGTCGAGTCCTTCAATGATAGGGTTCATGGCGCGCTCGCCGACGATCTTCATCAATGTTCCAAGGGATTCGGCAGACGCTGCTCTGACGGGCTCGAAGCTGTCTTCCAGAGTAGCTGTACAAACCGCGCCAATCTCCTTCTGTTCGGACTGGGTAGGTGCAACTTTAGTGTTCCTCAGCGCCCTAACCAGGAACTGCAAGGTGCCCTGCTTGACTTGAGGATTCTTGTGCTTCGCGTAGGTGGTGATATCGTCCATGAAGTCGCTAAAACCGGTAGCTGCAAACATAGCGTCCAGCGCACCGCCAAGAGCATCAGTAACGGTCGCTTTGCGCTCTTTAAGACGCTCGAAGAGGGGTTTCGAGATGGTGTTTTTGAATCCTGCAAATGTTGGCGCAGGTAAGCCTCTACCAAGCTTCTCGAGTGCTTGTGCAGCGCCTATAACGACGTTTATGTTCAGTTCGGATATACGCTTTGCTAGTGCATTGATGAGGTCAGAGTAGTCAGATGACGGCTCGAGCTTGGCTGCGGTATTGAGTGTCTCGAGGAGCTGATCAATGACTTCCTTCCTCTCCTGCCACTTCTTGCTCTCGATCATGGTATAGAATTCTGGGTTAAGTGTCTTGATAACGTCTACTGGTGGTTTGTCCTCGTTTGGATCGAAGCCTAAATCAACACCACCATCCTCATCACCGTTGGCTTCGTCTCCAGCTTCACCGTCCTCCCCACCAGCGTTGGCTGCTTCAGCCTCGGCCTGTGCCTGCCTAGTGAGCCGCGACGGCTTGCCTGTTCCTGCGCCCTTGCCTTCTCCGTCCAGCTTCTCGAAGCTTTCCTTGAGTTCCTTGACCTGAACAGGCTTGAGCTCTTCCAGCATTGGGAATAAAGATTGTCCCAGGTAGGTATAGATTGATTGTGCGAGCAGCGTGCCCTCGGATCTGACGGTCTTGTCTGAGTGACCGAATATCTTTGTGAGCGACTTGAGTAGTGGCTTTGTGTTTGTGATTGGTTTGAAGCCGAATTGTCTGTTGCGCGTGAGCTTAATTGTAGCGTTCAATGTTCACCTTACGAGACGATCTCCTTGAGCGCTGTGACGCATGTCGCGACGAGCTTGGGCTGTTTCGCAGCGAGCGATTCAATGACGTTGGCCTTTTGAGGATGTTAGCTGTGCAACACATGTTGCAAACAAGAAATCCTCACAATCACCGTGTCAGCTGTACCCTCGACCTCAACAAACGACAAGCACAGCTCGATCGCCTTGAGTTTGGTGGCAGGTCTGGATGCATTGAAGCCCTTCTCTATCGTAGCTTTGCTGATTTCAGCTGAGAGACTGTGCGCGTGGGTAAGAATAAGCGACAATGCACTTGCTCTATAAGACGCACCTGGCTGCATTCTGGCCTGACTGCCTCAGCAGCTCGGTCACAGCCTCGATACCTTTGTCCTGCGCGGCGGCGTTCGTGTCCGTCACGAATTTCTTGAGTGTGTCCGCGTCGTTGAGCCACGGCTTGAACAGCGGATCGTCGTCTGAGGCGCTCTTCTTGAAATGATCAATGAGCTCAGTATATGCGTTGAGCCTGGCTTTCCAGGACTGTTCTCTCTCGTTAGCGTTCGCCGCACGCATCTTGCAACTGCGTGCTCACCGAATGCTTGACGCGTTCAGTCAGCGGGATTTGACTGAAATCTTCTTCCGGCGGCGGCTGGCCGTCCCTGCGTCTACGTCAGTATCGTCATCTCTATTTATCTCCCCTGCGCCGCTCACATCTCTCGTTCTATTTCCGCTGCAAGTGATTGAGTGTGTGCAAGATGATCAGGCGCGTAAAAAGATGATTGCAAGGTATTTCATAAGTGTGTGATTCAATGAATTCGTACAAGATATTATATACGGTTTTGATATCTATGTGAGTGCTCGATCGCATTGCATCAAAGTCGTTATATGGGTAAAACGTGTTTTATGTCAAAATCCTTGGGAAATGACACCTTGTGATTCATCACCGCCGTGGATGACTTCGTCTTTAGCCTTGAGTGTATATCCGACATATTGCGCGTATTCGGGATCCGGTGTCTGCCACTCGATTTCCGGGTGCTGAGACCTCACGGGCTTGATGTGCGCGCCTGGTGCAGCAGGTATCTGATCCGTGAAGCACTGCTCAATGATACGCGCTACTGGCTTTGCGAACCAGCGACGCGGTGGTGGATAAGGGTCTGAGTATTGTGGTCCTTTCTTGAAGCTGCAGAATGGATGGCCACCCTCGAACCAAGCCAAGTGTCCGCCATGTTTGGTGTGGTAGATGTGCACTAGAGGATTTGCCTTGCATTGGTATAGATTTGAGGGGGATGTCTTGTACTCGTCAGCTGGCTCTGGCCACGCTGCCTTGAGGACTATCGGGTCATCTTCTGCGTTCAGTCCAAGCATTGGTATCTTGACATTATACAGGTAGGCGCTGGATGATGCCCTAGGAAATACTGGTGTCAGCATGAAGCAAGTATTTGTGAAAATTCTCACCAGGTATAGTAAGCCTCGGCAGAGGGAAATGGGAAGTGCGGTGGGTGTCCGCCGAGCTTGCGCGTAATGGTGTTGTCAAAGTCCTTCAATCTCGGCCACCTCAGCGCGTCTAAACGCGTGAGATCGTCTGCATTTGTATCCTTCAAAGAATCCCTGTGCAAGTTTACAAGTTTTCGGAGGTTCTTGGCCATTGCGCGGCTGTAGAGGTAGTTGCCGAGATAGGTACGCTCGAGTTCGTCGCTGCCCTTTAGAAGATCCCAGGGGTTTCCGATAACGACGGCAGCCTTGAGAGGGCATTTGTCGCCCTGTTCACCGACATACTTGGCCATGACGTTGGCTCCCAAACTGAAACCAAGGCCGATGTAAGTGGCAGATGGGTATTCATTCTGGATGTAGAGCATGGCGCATCTGAGATCGTTGGTCTGGCCACCGCTGTAGAGCAAGGGGCTGTCTATCTTAGAGTCAGCGCAGCCACGGAAGTTGACGACTATGGAAGTGGTATCGCCGGGTAACTGGGCAACGACGGTACGGAGATAGGATTCATGAGAGCCGCCGGTTAAGCCGTGGCAGATAACGACAACGTTATCATAACCGGGATTGCTCACATCTAAGGAAAGAGTACCGCCGTCTCTGAGTGCGAGGGTGTGTCGCCGGTAATGGACTCGATCCGTCTGGCTGGTATCAAGCAGCGTAGAGTAGATCGTCTGGAGGTGGCCATTGGGGAGCCAGCTCGTGGGCGAATAGCCTTCCCGCTGCTTAAACGCCTCTTGCACCAAAACCGCCAACGGCTGCATGGGAGATGAGTAAGAACAAGCTTTTATTCGACCCCAAGCGGCACGATCCCCTGAAATTCAGCCACGTCAACAAGAAGAAGAGCGCGGACGGCTACTCGCTCTCGACGACGTCCTCCGCCCTCGACGACTCCTTCTCCCGCGAGCACTACAAGGACAAGGAGAAGCAGCGCAAGAAGCGCAGAGACGCCCGGTCCCAGTCCAGCCACGACTCCAAGTCCTCCAACAACTCAAACTCAAAGAAATCCAAGGACGAGCCCACGTCTGCGTTTTTGGTCCAGCTCAAGCGAGCGTACAGGGATATCATGGACACCGAGAACAAATTGATAGACGAGCGCCGGCTGGCTATCACCGTCTCTTCCAAAATATCCCTTTTCGGCCAGAAATCAAACGATGACTTGAATTGGATACGCTTGGTGAACAAGCACAAGGCGTGGGTTCCTGTCCTCTCCCGTTTCTCTCTACTCACACTACACAGCCTCGCAGACGCTTACCACAGCTTCCTCGCTACCTCCCTCGCCCCGCACACCCCTACCTCCCTCCACGCGCTTCCGCAGAAGTACAACATTCCGACTCGGCTATGGCAGAACGCTTTCCATGGCCTCCTCGAGAAGATGCGCAGCAGCCTTAACCCCAACAACCCTAACTCCATCCTCGACCACCTCAGCGACTTTGTCTACCACGCCTACGCTTTCTACGCCAACCTGCTAGAAGAACCCGTGCTAGCACCCTTCAAGGCCAGCTGGATCGAGGCTCTCGGCGACCTGGCTAGGTACAGAATGGCTGTTGCGTCCATTGAGTCTGCTACCGGCAACGGCGGCTCACCAAACACCCTGCCCACTCAATTTGCTACCCCTGCACCCTCAAGCCCTGCCCAGCCACGTATAGACGACTCGCAGCCGGACATGCACCATGCAGACGTTGCCAGCGTTGGTTTGCCTGCCTTGCGGTCAGGTGGATTCGACATTGAAGACCGACACCTATGGAGGCAGGTGGCTCGAGAGTGGTATGGCCAAGGCCTTAGAGATATGCCAGGTGGGTGTCATTGCGTCATTGACCAGGACCGTGAAACCCAAACTAACTTGATCGAAAGGTACTGGTCGACTGCAGCACCATCTGGGTATACTCTGCAGAAACTCACAAGACCCCGATCAAGACTTGAGAGCACTGTACCACCTGTGCAAGGCACTCACCACATCGCATCCATATCCCACTGCCCGAGAGACGCTGCTCAGTCTCTTCGACCCTGAGCTGCAAAGTGCGCGAAAGGTGCAAGACAAAGCAACTGACTTGTTCACTCACGCACACGGATTACTCTTCACGCGGATAGAGCTCGACAGCTTCCCGAAAGCGCATGAGAGGCTGCTCGACCACCTCAAGGCCGAGCGCAGCCAGCTACCAGAGGTAGTGTGGATCATGATGGCAGTCGTCAACATTGCCAGTCTGCTACAGTACGGTCAAGATGACAATATTCTCAAGCGCACCGCAGCTTTCAACGACGACACCACCAAGCGTCAGAAACAGCTGCACACGTCGTCCTCCAACCCGTCCCTCAACTCAGGCAGCGCGTTCAACTCGCCAGTGCCACCCGTACCTGCGTTGCCACAAGCCATCATGATGCATTCCAACAACCGCACCGGCAGCAACTCCAACCTCCTCTCGAGTAGTCCAAAGTCGAATCACTCGTTCGAGAATCTGAGCACGAACAGACCTGGATCCAGCGCAAGCACGCGATCAGGCGGCGGCGAGGATGATGTGCTGCTGTCCCTGAACAAGGAGGGCATGTCCGAAGAGTACAGCACATCCAAGACTGTCTTTGAGCATGCACAGGAGCTCACTTTCAGCATACTCAAGCTGCTTCTCGACAACCCAACATCCAATCTTCCAGGTTCCCCGCTCAACCCTTACATCACCGTGATAATGACCTACTTTACTACCATACTGAAGCAAGCGTCTGTGCTGACGCTGCTCGAGAAACGGATACCATGGATGGAGCTGTCGCGATTCCTTTCCAAGACGTTCCCGAACCGGTCAAAGCTCGACAAGGGAGCGAAGTCCAGCAACGGTACGCCACAAGGGCCGCAGCTATCACGACTCGTGTCTGGAGCGCCACTCCCCGAAGACTGGTGTCTACGAGGCATGGAATGGGTCGGGCGAAGAGTCTACGAGCGAGGATTCTGGAAGTCTCGAACGGGAGCAACGAGTACTGGTGCGAGTTACTCAGGTGCACCTCCTCCAGTCACTGGCTCTCTATTACAATCCGAGATGGATGTTCTTTCTGATCATCTCAGCATTCTGAACAATGCCGCCGGTGGGACGACGTCGCAAGACGGCTTGATCGAGAGTGACGATGAGGAGGAGCTGCACAAGGGTGTGTCAGGTTTAGGATTACACGACGACGACGACAACCAGCGCGTCAACAACACGTCTACAACTACCAAGCCAAACGATCTAGACTCGCCGCTGAAGCTGGCCGAGAGACGTATGGCGCGTCTAGCGTTCTCGAGTACGATGCTCACGCGACTGGTGCAAGGCTTCGACTTAGTGAGTGTTGATCAAGATCAAGACAGGATCGAGTTCGTTGTGCGCGGTGATCTTTACGATAAGATGGAGACGTGGCGCGCAGAGGAGGAGCGTCAGCGTGAAGATGAGCTACGCAGACTAGAGGACCTCTACCAACACGACAGCGGTAGCGATATCGACTCGGATGAGTTCTCTGATATCTCGTCAGTCAGCTCGGCCATCGATAGCGATGGAGAGGATGAGGAGATCAGACAACTCAAGCTGCGCAGAAAGGAACTCAGATCACTCGTACGCGAACAAAAGGAGAACGAGAATGCAGTCAAGCAGAAAGGCGAGAAGAGCTCGATCGTCGACGCTGTCGTTCCGGGTTACACTACGCTCGTGTTCGACACTAACGTCATGCTGTCGTCTATTGAGTACATACAGGCGTTCATTGAGAGCGAGGCATGGCTCTGTGTGGTGCCGCTAGCAGGTGGGTGGTTTGATTTTCTTCGTCTTTGACTAAAACCGCCCAGTTATAACCGAATTAGATGGTTTATCTAAGACTGACAGTGCCATTGGTAATGCTGCTATTCTAGCGACCTCCTACCTAGACGCGGCCATCGAAAACAGCAAGTCGTTGAAGGTGAGGACGACTGTTCACAAGTTCCTTGCACATTCTGACATTCCACAGATCCAGACATCCAAGAACAACTTCCTGAACGACCTGACGATGAGGTACGAAGACTACGCTGCTGGTGGAGGCATGGATGGATTCGAGGAGAAGAAGACGCTCGACGATGTGATTCTGGATGCAGCCAAGTGGCAGAATGACAACTGGGTGGACAGACAGACATCGTACAACGCGTTTAGTCTGAACTCGCCACCTCACTCACCAGCTCTGTCATCGTCGACATTCAGCCCTACTCTGTCACATGCAGTGCCATCTCCTGTCAAATCCACCTCTTCTCCATTCAAACCTCCACCAGCGAAGCGATCAATGCCGCCGTCCAAGGTGGCGCTAGTGACGTACGACCGCAATCTGCGTCTCAAGAGTCACGCTGTCGGAGTAACGTCGGTGGATGAGAGCGAGTTCGGCAAATTGTACAAGAAGATCTACGGTGCAAGCAATGGCTGATTGGAATGGCGACGTCAATACTCTCCACACGCAACTCCTCACAAGTCTGGTTTTTGTGATTGTCTTTTTGCCAGCAATAAGTAAAAGACGGTCGGTTGATATCGTCACGTGCCTCGTGCGTTTTCTGCGTACTTGTTTACGATACGAGGTGTACAGGTTAGGTGGCGATGCACTATTCTGTGTAAACCTCCATTCGACTACCCTCAACAACGCCTTTTTTATGCTTCTTGCACGCATGAGCTCTCTACTCAGTCACAATCTCGTGCTCTTATTTATCTTGTTAAATGCATCTCGTAAATAAATTAACTAGTTTCTAACATTCTTGTATGCGTCCAAGTACTTTCTATTGAGAGGATCATTTGCCAGACTGTCGAGAAGGTCTTTGGTGAGTGAGTTCACCTGTAGTGCGTATTTGATGGCACGCTCGAAACAGCCTAGAGCCCGCTGCGTGTCGTTTCTAGATTGGTGCAGCATGCCTGACAAGTACGCGCACTCAGCAGCAGTCCTCCGCGATGCACTGGTGAGTTTGTGCGCTTGTCTCTTCCTGTATGCGTCACTGGCGTAGACGCCACTAACCGACTTGTTGGCACTCAGCGAGAGGTGTTCTGCATCCTGCAGCCATCCCAGCGACTCGTGTAAGTTTTTGTGGCTGATAGCGTACGTGACTTCAGCGAGGTGTACCTCTGATAGTGCGAGAGAGTGCCTGATCCAGTCACCTTGCAATCCCTTAACGCTTTCGAGCTCTTTGGTTAGCACGTTCACCAGCCTCTTCTGTATCGTCGAAGCCTCACTAAGCCTGTTGCTAGTTGCGTACAGGCGGGAGAGGGAGAGGAGCGTGTCGACGTAAGCTCTGAACTGGGCTGGGCTGAGCCTGCTAGCATCGACGTGCGAGTCCAGCTGCGGCCGTCTTGTCAACCAGCTGGGAAGGTAGCTGGTGTTGCTTGCATTCGTCTTCTGCGGTGTCGATACCCGACTCAAGCCTTTCAAGTACCACCTCTCGCTCTCCTTGTCCAACCCTAGCGCCTTGCAGACGTCACCTGCTCTCTTCTCGACCTTGATGATCATCGCTGTAGGTGCGCTGTGTGCAACGAGGAAGGAATGCACCTGTTCGTAGCCGTCGAGAGCATTGTTGAGCGACACGCGCGTGCCCGCTCGTTGACGTATGTCGGCTAGTCGTAGGTAGAGGGCGTTTAGTACGGCGTCCTTGTTCTTGACTGAGTGGGCAGCCTCTACGTGAGTGATAGCAGATAGCAGGTATGATTGCGACATATCGAGGGAGGGGTTGAGTGAGGCAGCGCTACTGGCAGTACCTACGCCCCATTCCAGCGCTATCCAAGCGGATCTGATCAAATGAGCCGCTTTCCATGGGAGAGAAGACTCAGTACCGCCATTGAGACCACCAGACCAGTCGTCGTTCTCGATGGACCATTCATCTGCATCGTCTGGTGGTGGATACTGATAGGAGGCTGCTTTATCGAGCTTTGTGAATTCTACATACTGATTCACGCCTTCAAACGTGGCCAATGTCCCCACGAGCCCTACCAAGGAGAAGAAAGAGGACCATTTGAAAATGGATTTGAATACGCCAAACGTTTCGAGCGTCGGCTTCACAAAGTTTTGGTGCTTGAGATTTAAATTTGTGTTTCTGAGGATTCGTGTCGCTCGCATTGATTATGATCCTGACAGTCAACGACCAAGTTTATACCAGCTACAAAACACGAGATGAGCGTATTAGGTGGGTTTTTTCGAGAGATTAAATACATGAGCTCATTGCTGGGATTAGATTACGCAGGTGCGTCGCTGTTCTCCGCGTAGATCCCTCGCTCAACATGAATCACAGACCGGAGTGAGTAGGCGAATGGATGGAGATAAGGCATCATCTGATACAGATCTCTCAGTAATATACTCAGATAGATACTCAGACGACTTCTTCGAATACAGACACGTTATTCTCCCAAAACAGGTTTTACGCTTATTGCCCAGGCAGTACTTTGAGGCAGACGACAGCGGCGTGTTGCGTATACTGTCGGAAACTGAGTGGAGGGGCATGGGCATCACGCAGTCCCTTGGCTGGGAGATGTACGCCACGCATGGTGAGTTGGTGACGGTTACAGCCAAGGATTACGCTAAGCGCAACGCAGCACCCGAGCCGCACATTTTATTGTTCAGGAGGGAGAAGGATTACCAGGAAAAGGTGCGCGCTTTCCCTTCCTCTCCTCTTGCACCCGCTCACGCCGCACCAACAGTACGGAATACACGGCAAACCGCTAGACACGTCCAAAGCAAAGATCAGAAAGTGAAACAGTATTGTAAATACCGCAAACAATTGGCATTAATTTAAATTTTACACATTCCCAATTAGGTAAGCCCTCATAAGCTAACACGTCGACGTATGCCTTGATAGCTGCCATTGATGACACTTCCGGCGCTAAACCTCGCGGAGCTCAATCTCAAGCTCAAATGCCTCAACGAGTCTTCTATCGGTGCCGTCGTTCACAGCGCTCTCCTCACTCCGAACGGCTTCATCCTTCTCGCCGCGACGGATACGGTATATTGCGTACCGCTGATGAGAATCGGCAACGAGCCGCGACCACTCATTAAACGTCTTCGCAGCTGCCACTCTATAGCCATCCTCCCCCTCACTAGCGTCATTCTGATCTGCAACGATACAACACCCAGATACTACGATTTGCGTCAAGTCGAAAAATCCTGTCTACAGGTATGGGAAATGTCCACCAGCCAGCTCAACGTGCTCCCAGACCTACGCACACCCGCGCCTCCTGCGCTTCAGGATACGGATCAGGTCACTCCACCCACCCCGACCACTCCCCCATTCACCACTTCGCCGAGTATGCCGAACTTTGTTTCTCCAGAGCTCCCGCCGCTGCCGTTCCAGATCGAGGAGGACAGTAGCCTCTTCAACACCGCCACACCGTTCCAGGCCTCTGCGCCGGGCATCCCGCTGCACCAGCGCCGGAATGCAAGACAACCGCCGCGGCTGGAGACACCCGTCATGCGCGCTCCTAGCATACAGCATACGCGGTCACGCAGTGAGGACCTGACCCCACTGTCGAGCGACGTCGTCCGCAGAGAACTCGAAATCGCACACCCGCAGCTCACTAAAGCGAGAACCATCACCAGCAAAGCGCAGCAGTCTGTCAAACTCTCCTACCGTAATCTCAGCGACGTCAACGAGCCGAGCTTGATGAGAACCGCTGAGACTAGCGAGCTGAGCTACCTAGCAATTCTGTCACTGACCCCGCCAGATAGCGACACTAAGCAGCCAGCGGATCAGACGACGGTGTCGCTGTTTGCGGGCACGCAGCACGCCCCACTGTCACTCGTCAAGGCGTTCATTCTCCCAGACCGACCAGTAGACATACAGCTGTCGATCAAGGGTGATGAAATGTCAGAAATACTGCTCATCTATGACAAGAGCATCTTTGCGCTCAATCGTGGGTACCTGTTACTAAGTCACATAACTGCCTAACGCGCCCAAATAGCTTTCTCGATCAACGTCAGAGAAATCAAAGTCGGAAGAACCAACAGGCGTCGGAGAGGTCATGGTCGACCATCAGGCAACAGCAGCACTCTTGCGGAAGCACCAAGGAATGGCATAGATGGCAACAGCCAAGCTGATAATGAGCAGTGGACGAATGAGATTAGATTGACGAGCGACATGTCGACTACTCAAAGCAGACGACACAACAACGCACTTCCCAGTGAATCCTCATCTAATTCTCTCGCGTCTACCATCCTCGCGAACAACGCCTATACCAATTTCACACCTCCACTCATCGACGCGAACGCGACCATCAACACCACACCCACGCGGCGCCCTTCGAACAGGTTTGGAAGCGGGCTGAGCAGATGGACGAGCATGTTGCAGCGACCGTTCTTGCAGAGGTCGTCGTCCAACTCTTTCTTTAACAACCTCAGTAACAATGTCATGGCAGATGGTGACACCCCTCCGGAAGAAGCACCGTCACCGCCACAGGACACAAAAAAGATTATCGTTAATCCTCACTACACCACCCTGATACAGCTGCAGCTCCCTCCACCACTGCCAGCGGCCGCGTTGGAAAAAATGTTCACTTTGCCACCTAGATATGACGAGCTGGAGGCGCAGAAGAGCCGGAGCGTGATTATGAACAAGAATGCTTCTCAGATCTCAGTCCACAATAGCATCCTCAAGGAGGATGAGATGAAAAAGTGCTGGCACTACCTCGACCCAAGAGGCATCGAGCACGGTAGGTGGCCCATATAAGATGAATATCCGCCTAACACTATTATAGGACCTTGGTCTACCAAGACAATGCAAAACTGGTACACCAGCAAGAGATTCCTGAGTAACCTGCCTATCAGACACAACAAGATGCGGTACCACAAGACGCTGACAGAGCTGATCTCTCAATTTGGCGCTGAGAATCCCTTTATGATCGCTCTAGGCTCTATCATCCAGCAATCGCCCGCCAACTCCCTCAAAAGCTTGGATCCACCAACCCCGCTCCTACCACCGATCTCACTGATCAGCGATCCCTCACTGCCTCAGAAAGGGCCACAGAACATCTACCTCGCAGCGCGGCGGAACCTCCCCACGATGCTGATCGACCACAACGGGCGCTCGATAGTGCGTGGCAGCGGGATAAGTTGGGACATGAGCAACGTGAAGAGCGATGGCGAGATCAAGCATTTCGAGATGCTAAGTACATCCGACGACGGCAGCACTGCTGCTATAGTAGCCATACGCGAGAGCAGTTTCGAAGTGTTAGACATCGCAGACGCGCTGCTGAGCGAGCCCTCTGAACGCGAAAAAGCGCTTCCAGGCTGGGAAGCGCATATGAGTCGTCAAGGTAGACGACTCCCATATGTACACAAGCCGAGACGTGACCCGCCTCCGAAATCAGCCCATAAGCGCACCTTCTCCACTACCACCCCACATCTTGCAGAACGCAACGCGGGCGCACGCAAGGTAGATCTCAGAGCTGGGCTGCAGGATGCCTCGTTCGCTAGTGTACCCGATTTAGCGAAACTCAGTAACACCCGCGATCGCACTGATGGCGACGCCGCTAAGCTCGTCTACGTCGGCAAAGAGGACGTATCGGAGAATGCCTACTTTGTTGAATCGTACCATGACGGTACTGTAAGAATAATAATTTTGTGTAAAAAGTAATTTTTTGACTTGGTGATTTACCTTTTGTTTGTGAACTATGGTGTCGATATTGGGGAGCAAAGAGACGAAGAGTGGTGGAAGTGGTGGGAGCAGAGAGAAGGAGGTAATCAACGCTGTTGGATTCGTTGGCTTGGGTGTAGCTAGTGCATTTCTTGGTATACTAGCCCACAAGACGTTGATCCGCCGTATCAAGAACGCGGACATGATCACACCTGCCATGATAGACAAGCAGGCGACGCTCAGAGGTGTAGTGACGCGAGTGGGAGATGCAGACAATTTCCGCATGTACCATACGCCGCTACTCAGCTTATTGCGCCGGAGTGCGATTCTCGATAAGAAGCTGACGGCCCAGGACACGATTCACGTGCGGTTGGCGGGCGTGGATGCACCAGAGGTTAGTTATGGAGTCTTTGAGTACTGTCATAGCTAAATTGTATACAAAGACGGCACATTTCGGTAAACCAGCGCAGCCATACGCCAACGAGGCATTAGAATGGCTGAAGCGGACTATTACGGGCGAGAAAGTTGCAGTGAAGCTGTTACGTAAGGATAGATACGGCCGAGTTGTATGTTTGTTTGCGCTGTCCTTGCGTAGCACTCCCTCACGCTTATCTAGGTCGGCAACGCGCAGCTGCGCGCAAAGTGGTACAGACCGTGGCGGAAGAATGTGTCTATGGAGCTCACTAGAGGTGGGTGCATAGTCATTAGAAGTATTTGTTTGCTGATGCAGATCTCAGCGGGATATGGATCCATATATGAGCAGGACGGCGCGGAGTGAGCTGGCTATGGCTTCAAAGCACTCTCTAATTGCCACGCAGATACGACGGGATGCTCGATAAGCTCAGAAAAGTAGAAAATGAAGCAAGGTAAGTGCACTGATAGCTGCGCTGCGTACGCCTCACTCACAGCCAAACAGACGCAAGAAGCGGGGCATGTGGAAGCAGAAGAACGTGGAGCTGCCAGCAGATTACAAGCGTAAACATAGAAGCTGATGCTTTAATACGCGAATGCATGATATACATCGCGATGGAGTTGGGTATTCGTAATTCGGCGCGATAAGGAAGCAGACAGCAGCAATAGACACGTACACGCGCGTATACTTGTACAAACCATTTATTTACTCCCTTTACGCTCCGCATCTCCGCATTTGAAATTGCACCGTACGTAGCCGAATAATCGCGAAGGTGTCCGCCGATGCGCGAGGCAAGTACTCTTCAAATGATGCTCTATACCATGCACCCACTCATACCGCCCTCCGCTTTCTAAAATTTGATTTTAAATTTTTTTCTCGCTTGGATTGGTTGAGATTTTCAACGGCTCGCTCCTTAGCTCTCAACTTCCAGTTCGAGTGCGTGGGGACGTAATTTATAAAAACACAGCTAACGCTATCTTCACAGCCTTCGTCTACAATGTCAGTCGCAACTCAGCCACCAAAAACCAAGGGTTCGTCGCTTCACGCTCACTCAGCGTCCCCCGCTTACGTACTCCACAGACACCAAGGCCTTCCTTACTGACTTCATGATGGGTGGTGTCTCCGCCGCTGTCTCCAAGACCGCCGCCGCACCAATCGAGCGTATCAAGCTCCTCGTCCAAAACCAAGACGAGATGATCAAGCAAGGCCGTCTTTCTAGCCCATACAAGGGTATCGGTGACTGTTTCTCCCGTACTTACAAGGACGAAGGTCTCGTTTCCTTCTGGAGAGGTAACACCGCCAACGTCATCCGTTACTTCCCAACCCAAGCACTCAACTTTGCTTTCAAGGATTACTTCAAGTCTCTCTTCGGTGCTAAGAAGTCCGACGGCTACTGGACTTGGATGGCTGGTAACCTCGCCTCTGGTGCAGGTGCTGGTGCTTCTTCTTTGCTCTTCGTCTACTCTCTCGATTTCGCTCGTACCCGTCTCGCAAACGACGCAAAGTCAGCTGCTAAGGGTGGTGAGCGTCAATTCAACGGTTTGGTAGATGTCTACAAGAAGACCCTCGCTTCAGACGGTCTTGCTGGTCTTTACAGAGGTTTCGGTCCATCCGTTGTCGGTATCGTCGTCTACAGAGGTCTCTACTTCGGTATGTTCGACTCCCTCAAGCCAGTCTTGCTCCAAGGTTCATTGCAAAACTCCTTCCTCGCTTCCTTCTTGCTCGGTTGGGGTGTCACCACTGGTGCTGGTTTGGCCTCATACCCACTTGACACTATCCGTCGTCGTATGATGATGACCTCAGGTGGTACTGGTCCTCACTACAGATCTATGATGCACGCCGCTGCTGAAATCACCAAGACTGAGGGTACTTCATCCCTCTTCAAGGGTGCTGGTGCCAACATCCTCCGTGGTGTCGCAGGTGCTGGTGTTCTTTCCATGTACGACAAGCTCCAAGAAATCCTCTTCGGTACTGTTTACAAGTAAACAATTTATACTGATATAAACTGATTTGATTAATGTTCCACATAATCTAAAAATTGATCTTTAGATACTTTTTTTACTCTTTTACAATGTGTGTTGTGTTTTTTTAATGCGTTGATTGGTCTATCCGTGAATTTGTGCATCTTTTTTGTATCCGTCAACGAAAATCTTCTCCTTTTCTCCCTTTGGCAGAACGATGAATTCGAATGCGCCGTTCTTGAGTGGAACGCCATCCTGCTGCGCTGACTTGCCTTTGCTAGCGGCAGCCAATACCTTTGATAGAGTCAAACCCATACCAACCTTTAGGAGTTTTCTCTGTTTGGTAGCAACATACACTGAGACAGCAGCTTGACCAGCGTACTCGCCTGCGCTGTCCCATGGAGGTGGTGGATTGAGCATAGGGTGGAGCTGATCGCTGAATGTGGACAATGTGGAGAAACCGGCAATGTGTTCTGCCATTGGACCAACTGGGGAGAGTGGGTAGAGGATGTTGGTTGGGAATGCTAATGGAGTCGTAGGCGAAGGTGCGGACCAGATGTTAGGTGGGAAGAGTGGGATACTGTCTTTTGAAGATTCTTCCAGGTAATTTGTGTCAAATTTGACTGTGTGCTCGCGTTGGAAGATGTCACCCTGTACGACGACACCAGATAGCTTGGGCGACATGTAAGATAGTATGGTTATAGTCAGTTCATTCACCCACCTGAACAGCATCCTTCAATGCGCTCACTGTCTCGTCTTTCCTTCTTTGTGACTCAGACACTTCAATTTTACGCTTGAGGAGTGCTTGATACTTGGTTTTAATGTGCTGGAGGAGTACCTGCGCCTGCTTGTTGTCGGCGTCGAGGAGCAAGACGTGTTTGGCTGCGTCGGTAGCTTCATCATACTTCTCCAACGCGTTCAGTGCTCTCGCTGATCTGTACAGAGCTTTGGTGTTGCGTGGGTTGAGCTGCAATGTCTGTGCCGTATCTTTGAGTGTCTGACCAAAGTTTTCTGTCGCAGAGTCAACCTTGTGAAGTGCTAGATAAGCAAAACTTACGCAATTCCAGATTACATGCGGCTCTATTGGAGAACAATGATTCGAGGAGGGACTTGTCTGTAGGATTAGCTTGTATAGCTTGAGTGTAGAATTGTACAGCCTCTTTGAATCGTTTGCCCTTAAAGTACTCATTTCCTTGTTCTTTGAATTGTGCAGCAACCTCATCGGGTGTACCTTCAAACGCTAGCGACTGCAACGCTTGTATCGTCTCATTGTCCTCATAGTTCTCTGGTAGAGATTTCATGAATAGCGGCGTCTGATCAAGCTCCTCCTGCGTAGGCGGTCTTCTCGGTTCTGCGAGGGATGGATTTACACCTGTGTTTCCAATCTCAGCGAGTTTAGCTACTGCTTCGTCCACGTTTAGTTTTGACATTTATAATTTGAATTATTTTATCGATTTCGATTCCAAGGTGGTTCTTGTTAACGACTTCAATCAAGTTTGAAATTATGTCAGCGGCTGCAGAATACAAATTTACGTGCCAGGGATGTGGATTAGCGTTCAGCATGGCTGAGGATCAAAGAACGCACTTTAAATCTGATCTGCATCGCTACAACATGAAGAGAAGAGTTACTTCACTCCCACCAATATCTGCAGAGCAATTCAAGGAGAAGTTCGAGGCTAACACGGCAACGAAACCAACAGCGGTGCAAGTGAAGCCTAATCATGTCAAAGAGAAGAATTACAAGCCATCGAAGCCAGTTAGAGACGTACAACAGATCAAGGAGCAGCCACAGCTGACCGAGGAAGAAATCTACCAAGAGAGACTCAAGTCCAGGCTGTCCTCGCTAGACTGTCTCTTCTCCTCTGAGAAATTTGATAGCGTGGAGGACAATGTGAGGCACATGGAGAACAACTACTCCTTCTTCATCCCAGAGAGAGACTACATTGAGGATTTGACCGGTTTGTTGCAGTATTTGGCAGACAAGGTCTCTATTGGACACACTTGCCTCTTCTGCAACAAGTCTTTCACCTCACTTGAATCGATAAGGAAGCACATGCTCGACAAGTCCCACAACAAGGTCGCTTATGACTTGCCTGAAGAGAAGGATGAGATTTCTGACTACTACAACTTTGAATCATCGTATCCATCCACTCACAAGGACGAAGAGTGGGAGGATGACGAAGAAATCGAGTCTGGCGATGAGGATGAAGTCGTGCATGAGGATGTTACTGACCGTGATGACGGCAAGGACGTGCAGTATGGTGACACCCCATACGAGCTGGTACTGCCTTCTGGTAGAAGAATTGGACACAGATCGATGCAGCTTTACTACAAACAAAGACCAATTCAGACAGAGTTGACGGAGAAGAAGCATGGCCAGCAGGCTGTGACACACAAGATGTCTGACGATAACGCTCTCATTCCCGCAAAGGGCTCTGGCTTCGGTGCGTTCGGTGAAGGTCAGCAAGTCATTCAAGCTCCGCACAAGGGTGATGCCAAGTTGGCGAAGAAGGCGACGAGGCAGGCGAGAGATGTGCAGAAGAGGGAGCAGTTCAAGACCAAGGTTGGATTCAAGCACAACAACCAGAAACAGTGGGTGAAAAGTTTTGCAGTAGCATTTATACTAATTACGCATACTCACAGCTTCCGTGACCAACTGCTTCAATAGATTACGCTTATTTATACTTTTTGTAGACGACTTTACAGCACATTTTGGACATGTTAGAAAATTTGTGAGCAAACATTGGGGACGCAGACGCATATACATTGGATGTCTAATACAAGAAGTACAAGAGTCTCAAAAAGTTTACATGAATTGTCAAATCGGCCTTGTTACACATTCGGCTAAATTGCCTCACGTCATAAGCTATAGATCGAAGTTTCCCCTTTGATTCCATTCTCTGATGGAGAGTGAACGTCCTCACAACTTGACAGTCAACACTTCGCGCACGTATCACTTACCAGGACGCTCCCACTCCCCCAGTAGCTCAATAAGCGCAATGAACGAAAGAGACAGTTTACTCCCGGGCCAGCCACGAGCAGCTCGCAAGACGCATTTGCAGTCATTCAAGTGGTTAATCACGACTGGCTGGCAAATCAACCTCTTGCTCGCCTTCGTCCCGCTCAGCTTCATTTCCCATTTCCTGCACTTGAACGACAAGCTGGTATTCATCTTCTCATTCCTGGCAATTATCCCGTTAGCAAAGTTATTAGGCGATGCTACTGAGCAGGTAGCCTTAAAGCTCGGTGACACCCTCGGTGGCTTGCTCAACGCTTCATTCGGCAACGCCGTGGAGTTGATCGTTGGTATCGTAGCACTCACACAAGGGCAACTGAGAATCGTACAGACGAGTATGCTGGGAAGCATCCTCTCCAACCTCCTACTCGTCCTCGGCATGTCCTTCTTCGCTGGCGGCATCTCCTACAACGAATCAGAATTCCAACAGACGGCAGCACAGGCATCTGCATCCGTTATGACGCTCAGCTGCATCACGCTCATTATACCAGCCGCGTACGAGAGCTCATTCGGCAAAACATACGACGGTGAACACGACGGTTTGCTCATCATCTCAAGAGGTACTGCATTGCTATTGCTCTTGATATACGCAGGATATCTCTACTTCCAGCTCAAAACTCACGCTCATCTCTTCGACGCTGCTTCAGACGACGAAGAGGAGGAGCCAGAGATGAACGCTACGGCTGCGTGTATCGCTCTCCTCGTCGTCACGGTCATTACATCATTCTGTGCTGACTACTTGGTCGGCACTATCGACACGGTAGCCCAAGAATGGCACCTCCCAAAGTCTTTCATTGGTTTGATTCTCCTCCCACTCGTAGCCAACGCGGCTGAACACGTCACCTCTGTGTGGATGGCTAGCAAGGGCAAGATGCCTCTCGCTATCGGTGTATCCATTGGATCCTCTATCGTAGGTGACTAGCTTTAAGTTGTATGGACTCCCGCTAATCTTGACACTCCAGCAAATCGCAGTCTGTTTGCTCCCACTGCTCCTCGTTACTGGATGGATCATTGGCCAGCCACTGACGCTCTTCTTCAACAACTTTGAGACTGTGTCCCTCTTCGTCAGCGTGTTGCTCGTAGCGCTCATCGTACAAGACGGCAAGTCGAACTGGCTTGAAGGAGCTATGCTTGTGGTGCTTTACATCGTTCTCGCATTGGCATTCTACGTGACGCCTTAAAGCACGCCCATGCCATGAAAATTATTTCACCAAATACGAAGACACAGCAACAAAAACCACAAGAAAAGATATAACAAAGGAACTTTTTAATAAAATGTTATTCTTCCACGCTTATTTGTACACTTGAATTTTATCACTTTAGCACACGGAAACACGACTCACATTCTTCGCGTCTGACAATCACCACCAACAAACACAAAATGGTCAACAGCCACAGAGACGCATTCTTCAAGAATCCTTCAGAATTTATACAATCGATCTACAGTGTGTAGCCTATCTCTCTGGCTTAGACTCCCCTCATTTCCCATCCCCAGATAAAGATGGATTGGACGATATCGAGCGCAGAGTTCGAGATGAATTCAACAGTCTTATCGTACTGCCTAGTGATCTCGACTCAATCACACGCCTTGATCAAGCTCATGACGCTTACGGTACGCTCGTTCGCTGGTCCGCCATGGTACAGGATACTGGCTACGGTACAGAGATGTACATGTCGACATCAGCCAACGACAAGTGTCTCGTCTACGGCGCTAACCAGGATGAGGTGGGTGGTAGTAGCTGCGAGTGATAGGAATGCACACTAAGCAATTAATCAATCAATCGCAGGACGTGCAATTCAACAGCGACGCCAACGATCTTACGAGAATACGCGAACGTACCAACGTCTACGCTGTACAAATCCCAGGCGATAACAGACGCGGTGTCGCTGATAGCACCCAGCTACCAACTGGTCCAGCACACAAATTCCCTCTCGAAGGCGTCGACGACAAGTTGGGAGTGCTGCTGAAGGTGTGTTTGATACTTTCTACTTCATTCGAACCCAATTAAACACTCAAAATCAGCTATACGATAACGACCTCGCAAGCTCTCTGCGTCCAGCTACCAACTACGACTTTGTAGGCATTCTCGGCAAGTCAGCGCTGCCACGCACGCTCGACAGTATCGAGGAGAGTGCCGTCGATGAGCAGATAGTACCTGCGTTGCACATTCTGTATTCGCAGCCGTGTCTCAACAAGGAGAGCAAGCAAGTAGAAGAGAAGAACGTGCTGACTGATTTGGTGCAATGGCTCAAAGACGCTGTCTTCGACGGTGACCAAATTGCAGCGTACTATCTCGTCCTCGCTCTCGTTTCTAAAACTCAGACACGCAAGTCCGGTTCCCCTATCGGTACTTTCCCAATCACACTGTCGTATCCGCAATCCCAATCGACACAGCAAGCCAAAGTCATCGAGGCTGTAAAGGCTCTTACTAACCTCTCAGTACATCTCCCACTCTCCATTGACACACTCAACAAACGCCGCCTATACCCACACTCAGTAGGCGAAGACCTCCACAGCGGTGCTCTGCAGCTGTCGCCATCTACAGTGCTTCTCTTGGATGAGAGAGTGCTCGGTCAGGGCACACTCAAGGATACGGGCGTGAGAAATGTACATTCGATACAATCAGTCATTCAATCTCAGCGACTCGAATACAACTTCCCTTTCTCGTCATTCGCATTCGACACGGATCTCATCCCTGTTGTGCTGACGGACGACTCGAAATCAATCATACCTGGCACTACTCACATACCTCTATCCGCTAACGCTGACAAGGTGTTGGGCGAGCTAGCCATACCTAAGCATGTCGAGTTATGGAGAGAGTTCATATTGCAATCTCGAAGCAAGACCATCACTATCCCTGACAACATCTCAGACCTCATCCAACAGTCCTTCGTCGACGAGAGACAGGCACACAAGCAGGCAGGTCTGTCAGGCGAAGGCACATCAACAGACGACCTCGGCAGACGCATCACAATGGCGAGGTTGCTCGCCAGTCTCGACGATCACGACAAACATGAATTGAACAATGAGCATTGGGAGTTGATAACGGGTCTGGAGAAGGAGAGGCTGGCTAGGGGAGTGTGAGTGGTAGTTGCTTTGTAGTTAACACATAACGCACTATCTATTTATTACTGTAGCATTATACGCTTCATCTCTGCGATCCAGAAAATGAATATGTCCATCTCGTGCGGCATCTCGAGCCACTGATTGACCCATTTGTAGTAAGCCTCGACATGGTGCGATTTATTGAACGAGTCAAGCGCGAACAGCTGCGTGTGCTGGTCCGTGGACTGCTTGCGCGACGCTGAAGCAGCTGAGGCGATGAGGCGTTTCATATCTGGCATGAACATGGGAGAGATGCTCTCATTGAGTGCTATAATGCTTCGCAACAGCGTCGTCCGTGATGGCTGCATCTGCAACTCTCTCATCCACGCCATAGCTTGCAATATCAGATTTGTGTTCTCGTACGAACCACCGCTCGAACGTCTCTCGAACAGCATCTTGATATAGGCGTCGAAATGCTCCTTCGTTATTGAGACACTCGGCATGCTTAATTGAGGTGCCGTCTTTGTCAACAGGTTGTCCCAATTCCCGGTCGTGTAACTAAGCGAAACGGGTGCTTCAATGCTATGGAGATGCTCATGCTGACCCAGCAATATCCCTCTGAACACCCCCTCAATTCTTCTCCAAAACATCTCAGAATGCTCCAGGTCGCCGTGTCTGCTGCTCCCCAATGTCATGTCGCGCAGCTCGGCTCTGAACCCTCTGCTGAGCTCTTTCACGTGGTATCTGAATGAATTGATGTGGTAGGCTTCTACTGTGAAATGCTGAGATGGGTGTATACCTCCTCTCTGTCTAAATGTGGTATATTGATTGAATGATGCCTTCAACGTGATCTCCAGAGTTGCTGAATTGGGTAACACCTTCCATCTACTATTTACAAGCGCATTCCACACCCACCATACACCATACCTCTCCCTCCTGAACGCGAGACTGTTGAGAAGCGGGTGCACAACACCTATGCCAAACCTCCCACTGTGCTCATCTAGCAGCTGTATAGCTTCGTCGTACAGACCCAGCTGCGCATACGATGCGATAACAGGTTTGAGAATGCCATTTACTTGCTTACTGCGACTGGTGTCGTCTGTGCGCGATAGCAATAATCCGTATACGCTGATGACATCATGATAGAGTTTCCGTATAGCCAAGCCCCTCATGACTGAGATATACGCTATGCACTTGTTTGATTCTTGCGGTAAGGAGTCCACCATATCAACCAATCTACTGGGCGGCAAGTGGGGTGATTTAGCAAGAATGCTCAGTATCGATAGACGCGCCTTGCCTGATTGACTGTACGAGTCGAGACTATTGTAGTACACCTCAGCTGCTAAAATGTCACCTTCGAGCGCTGACACGAATGTAGACTGAGCGCATCTCCACTCGTATCGCGACACACCGGGCAGACGGCCAATGTGCTCTAGGTAGACCTGCGCCTCGACGACATTGCCGCGCTTGGCGGCTACCTTGAGTGCGTGGTACAGCATGTCGAAACCAGGCGCTATGCCGGCATCGTACATTCTCTGCCACAGTCTCAGAGTGAAAGAGGTATCCCGCCAGTGCATTTTCTTAGACCAGATGACGGCAACTATCGATGGAGTGAATTGTACCTTCTCTTGTATCATCCTGTCGATTATTTTGAGCAGAAGTGTTTGGCGTACTCCGTCGTCCAAGTTGCTAGCTTTGTGTAGAAATCGAATCAATTTCTGATACTCCTTTATTGTCATATTCGGCTGCGATAGGAGTAGCTCAACTGCCTGCATCCATACTCCTTCTCTGTTGATGTCGTTGTAGGAGATGTACCGCACGTTTTGCAATCCGGTAGAAATGCGTGTATGGTGTGGCAGCTCTCCCCATTTCTGTACCAGATCGTTGTGGAACTTCAACGCTTCTGATGCATTGTCGTAGGCTGATCTTGTGTACTGCACCAGATCGCGCGGCCAGTGAGCTTTGTACACATCGACAGCCTCCCGGCTTGGTCCGTCTCCACTGTACCAGCGCACGCGGCCGCCCCGCGCTCTCAGTGCGTAGCGCGCACTCTGCAGCATCTGATAGTGATAGTGATGAAGCAAGAAGACAGGCAGATGACAAAGGCTTATGAATAAATTAATCTATGTAGAAATATAAAGCGGATACAAAGCATAGTACCATAACTACTCCTCGTCATCTTCTTCCTCCTCCTCATCGTCCATCTCAACTTCGTCGGCATCCGGTGCAGCTTCCAGATCACTATCGTCGTCCTTGATCTCCGCGGACTGCATACGCTTCTGGTCTCTAGCCTTCCTCTGTATCTTCACAAACGCACCCAACGTCGTCGACTCCACTGGTGTGCTTTCCAAGAAACGGTCAATCTGTCCTCTCTCACCAGGGCTGAAATCGACCTTGACTCTCTCGCCTTCTATGAACTTTGCCTGTGACTCCAGTCTGTCGATGAGCGATTTGAGCTGACCAACGACCTTTGGTCCAGATGGACACTTCTTGATAGTTTTTCTGAGGACATGCACCACGGGCACGATGGATTCTGGGAACGCAATGCTAGTGCCAATGGTGAGGAAAGCTTCAGAAAGTATGTAGATGAGCTCATCAGCCAATCCTTCCACATAGACACGCGTGCGGCTGTACGTCGTTGGAACTCTGATGTACTGATCGAAATCTATAGGTTTGAGTGTGGACTTCTTTGGCGTGCGCTTGAACTCTGCTGACGAAAGGATCTCCAACAGTGGTGCTGAGATTGGTATGTAAGCACCAGTGCGCTGTTCCAGTCTCAGCATGGATCTGAGCATGTGGAAACGCAATGGGAAGTAACGAGACGTAGGCACGAGACGTACAGCACCCAAGCTGACTTGTACGAGTGGATAGATGAGTGCCTGAAGTTCAGATTCTGGTGCTGTCTTGTCATTCGCAAGACTCAACACCAAACTCCAGAAATCGACACAGTGGACATATTGCCAGTTGTATACCTGTCTGTACGATTCCTTGGTCTTGGTCTTCATTGATCCTCTGAGCAGAATTGCCAGCTGTCGTATGTATCCGAATGCTTGCTGGTACGACGCTCCGTGGTCCAGCGTGTACAGCTCAGCTGCTGTGTTCTTCATCAAATTGATCTGCGGCAGCGTGTGCACGCTTGTCTGCTTGCATGTTCTAATGAATGTGAGGTATGTCGACTGTGCGTTGCGGTGAGCATAAATAATGGATCCCGGCAACACACACCTTCAAGGCTAAATCAACCACGCTGGTGTCTCCAGCCAAGGCAATCTTGCGCACCGACATGTAAGCAGCGATACGAACGCTGTCTGTGGCAGACGACCACAGGTCAAGAAGCGTCTTGAGCAGGCTCTTGATGCCCTTTCTACCACCGACAACATACGGAATGACCTTGCCCACTTCGCTGACAGCCACTTTGAGTATACCGCCATCGTTGCTGCCCTCCTCGTCCTCGTCGAGGTTATCAGAAGTAGCAGGGAAGTGAGAGATCAAGTACAGTGCGCTGTTGAGATACGTCGCCAACAACTTTGGGAGGAGTGTGTTAGGGGATGGGGAGAGCTTGTAGCGACCATTGTTGAGCTCCTTGCATGGCCAATGGTGGTTAAGTACGATGGGCGTGTACTTGAAAGCGGTGAAGACGACCTTGTTGAAGAGGTCAGCAGACTCGATCTCGTAACTGAAGTTCTGCGACTGCTTCTTTGGCATGTCTTCAAAGTCTGTGGAGAACGCCGCAGATCTGAAGGCCAGAATGAGCTTCTTGAATGAACGCAGACTACGGTGGTGAATGATAGCTCTCTGCCAATCTCTCAACATTCTGCGAGTGAGCTTTGTCGTCTTCTTCTGCTTGTCTGCCTTACCGCCGCCCATTTCTGCAAGCGCGGCTGCTTCCTCATCGTCTGAGTCGTCTGGCTGTGCGTCGTCTTCGTCGTCACCTTCCTCGTCTTCGTCGTCATATTCGTTGAATTCGAGCAATTCGTTGTCATTCTCCTGCAAGAATTTGAAGAACTCTGGATCAGTCTTGCTGAGATTCTTGATTGCTTCAGCGTGCGACTTTTCGTCTTGTTCTGCGTCTGAGTTTTCAGCCTCAGCGTCAGAGACGTTCTATAAAGTATTTGAGCGTGATAAAAGATAGTTCAACAACACACTCACATCCTCCTCATCTTCGTCTTCCTCCTCGTCTTCATCGTCGCTCATCTCCATGTTGAGAACATCGTCGACGTTCTGAGCAGCTTCTGGAACTGGCTCATCCTCGCTCTCGTCTGCATTAGAGTCCACATCTTGCTCCTGCTCAGGCTCATCTCTCGCTGCCGCCTTCTTTGGCCTGTGATCTCTCTTTGCCTGCAGCTTCTTCTGCCTCACATCCCGCTTATCCTTGACGGCCTTGACTTTCTTACGGTTCTCGAGCTCGTTCTTGAGCTTTCCAGACTGCGAAAACTTCTTTGTCTGCTTTCCTAATTTTCCCATGTTGGATGTAACGAAGCAAGAAGACAGAAGACAGAGGAGAGAGTGGAATAAGTTATTTGGTATAAAGAGGTACATTCAACACTTTTATACTAAGCTTGGGCGCTTTGGTTTTCTTTCTCAGCTGGAGTCTCCTTCTTTGGGGAAGCAGACGCCGCCTTGTCGTTGCCCGGCTTATCGGCAGCCTCTTGCTCCTGGAGAGCGACGTCGTTGAGCTCCTCGAAAGTGGCTGGAGCAGGAACAGGTGGAAGCTGTGATCCATTAGCGACTGTGCCCTTAGTTTCGGTACCCCTTAGCGCGCATTGTTAACAATGTGTTCAAATGATGCAAGCGGGACTCACCAATCGATAGCTACACGCGTAACGCGTGGCTTCTCAACGAGGATGCTTCTGTTCAAGTGAGCAAAGTCAATTTCTTGTGGAGGGTTCTCTCTCAATTCCTCCGTGTCGTACTCGTTGTGAACGTAGTATCCAACGCGTACAAACTCTTGATCGCGGTAGCTGGCGGTGAGGAGGAGTACAGTAACGCCTAAAATCTCCTCCTTTGGTATCTTATCCACCGATGGCGGATCTGCCTCGAAAGTGAACGAGTTGACGCCAACAGGGACAGGGCCAACGAGGCAGCTGTCCAGCTCTTGGTCAAAGTTGACGCTAGATGATGATCCCACGTAAATCAATTTCCACTCCAAATCCTCAGGAAGATGCGAAATGCACTCAAAAGTAACGGTGAACTTGAACGCGTCTGACCAGCGAGCGACTGGGTTACCGACTTGAACGTCTCTATTGAAGTATTAGAGATGCTCGTCTATTATTTCTTATTCACTCACCTAATTGAAATAATCGACATGACTGCTTGGATCAAAGAAACGCGCTACATTCCTCCCTTGAACCGGAACGACGATGACGTTGAAAGTGAGTTAGCGCGGAATTCTCACACCGTCTATAACATTCTCAGCCATCCATATACGACGCACCAAACAAAGAAATCGTCGTAACGGAGACGTCCAACAAGCTCGTCGATGTCATCGGCACCGGCAGGGAATTCTTACAGGATCAATTCGGTACTTGCTCCAACTACATCAGATCGGGCGTGGATGGATTCATACGCTTCGAAGATTGCGTCAAGAGTGGGTTTCTAACTGTACAAATACTTGGATAAGCACATCTCACACTCAAATCACAGCCCAAGCTAACGAAATCGTAGACAAGAACGAGCAGCTCAGTCCAAACGTTTTCTACATCGCCGTCGCAGGTCTCGGCGGCTCCATACTCGCCAGAAACTCCAACATACTCCTCAGGCTGTCTCTGCCACCTACCGCCGCATTGGCTGCATCCTACCACCTTCTCCCTCAATCCACTTCCAACGCTTTCTCTAAATTAGGCTCCCTCGAGGAGTCAAAGCTCCCACAATTGCATCAGCAGAGGCTCGAATTGAGGAATAAGTTCGACAGCAGTCTGCACGACACCAAAAAGACTTTTGACGATTGGTCAAAGGATCTCCAAATAAGCACTAACAAGGGTTTCGATAAGGTACAAGATATCACCGGTTTCAGAGTCGGTAAGTGAACAAGTGGAGTTTTGTTAGAATGATACATTTCTTTTGATACTATCCTCGACTTGCGTCGCTGTTGCGTACGTGGACTCCCACAAGGTGCAGACGAGGCTGTCGTCCTTGTTGCGTTGCATCATTTCACGCGAGACTCTGGCTATGTTTTGACAAATCTCTGCTAGTGCACCCCGTGCACGACTCTCATTCTCTTCACTGACAATCTCCACCTGGTAATTGACCATCTCACGCCATGCGCTTGCATCACTGTCGTCCAGACAAACCAACCGTAGTGCCATCAACGTCCGCTGCGATGGCCATGCCGGTGATGGGTACAAATGCAGCGTGTAGTCACCCCACGATCCATTCTGCTCCAGCTCAATCCTCTTCCAATCCTCCTTTACCAGCGCTGTAACCTCTGACGTTATGTTGACCTCAGTGAATGCGTTCAATTGCCATCCCAGAGCAAATCCGTACTCGGCCAGCAGGAAATCGTCCGAGTGCGGTCCATACATGAACGTTATTTCCTCATCTTGTTCAATTGTTCTGTCAGAGTTGTTGATGATCTCATATCCGCCTTCTCTCATTGGTATTTCAGGCTTTGGGAGGCTGTTGAAGAGGTTGTCGGTGTTGGGCGTCGGCGAGGAGTGGTTCAGGAGGTCCAAATATGGACAGAGCGACAACTGTGACTCCTTTTCCGCCCCTTTGATGGGATAGTAGAGGCAGCGTGTATTGACAATCAGCCACGCCCACTTGAATTTGTCGTGATATTCTACCAATGAGACTGTAATCAGTCTGGTCTTCTTTAGCACCTCGTACATTCCTTCAAAGGCCAGCAAGTCCTCAGTATACCGCCGTTGGACATCATGAATCAGTTTCTGAGCCTGCTCCGGCAGTCTCTGCAGCCTTTCGTTTGTCCAGTACAGTGGATGAAATGTGAAGTCGTCAGGCAATGTACTCAAGTACTGCTGCTCATGATCTGTGAAGCTTCCATCGCCCAAACCCATTCTAGACATGTGAATTGTGAGGATTTGGATGCTAGTGAGCGATTCGAATAGAGATGATGGATAAACGTTCCTAATGCACTCCGATTCCACATTCAACAGACTCTCTTTAGGTATTCGCAGCAGTGTACCGCCAGGCTGCTGACATGAGTGGTCGCCAGCACAAACAAAGCACCACTCACGTGAACAGCGAAGCGCGTACGAAGCGTGTAGCCTCCATGCTGCGTGTATTGAGGGCTTAACGACGATATTGCTTCGTGATCTTTCACCAAATGCTCTTCGAACCTCTCCACCATCATCGTCAAGAACGAAGAAGGTCATTAATTTCGAATTTACATTTATTAAATGCGCGAACTAGAAACGGAGATATTACCAGCACCCCCACCACCGCCTGGGAAAGCTGCTAGCAGCGTATATCACAAATTGTCGCACTTGCAAGCCGTGAATGGGGAGATGCGAGTCGACAAGGAGGTGAATGATAGTGCCGCAAAGTAGGTATTTCATCTTTAGTTCTCTATTCTGTGAACAGTCGTATTCATGTCCCTTCTCTCTTAGTCCTTCTCCCCCTCCTGACGCGAGGCTGGCGCCGTACGACGCTAGCTCTTTGATGCCACCGTCCTATCCAAGCAAGTACAGCAAGGCGAGCACATCCTTAGCGCCTCATATTAAGAAGAGCGCGCGTACTCAGACTGTGAGTCGGGCTTGTGTCCATCGTTACACCTTTGATTGAATCCCGTTAGATCAATTCTAGCAATAATAATCACGAATGGTGCGACGCTTGCGGCGGTGAAGGCAGAGTCATCATGTGCGATGGCTGTGATAATTCATTTCATGCTAGCTGCTTAGACCCGCCGATGGATCTGGGAGAACTGGCCGAAGATGTCGAATGGTATTGTCGCGTGTGCACCTACAGCAACAATCGTCCAAAGTGGCCGTCTCATTGGGTCGATCAACTTGTCTTTGGACGCGACATAATCAACCCCAAAACCTTTTCTCTCCCTTCGGGTATTCGCAACTATTTCGTAGGCGGTAAGCGGGTTTTTGCTGGTGTAATTTCCAGGCTCATGTTATTACAGTGGAGACTGCTTACGATGGATCGTACTCCACCTCGAACGACTCGAAACCAATCAAGACTGAGTGAGTGGGATGCAATTATGTAGAGGGGTGCAGACTAACGTGAATTTGTGCAGCCGCTTTGGTGCCGCACTCACTGAACGTGAAGCATACCCCACCAAAGACAAGAACGGGAACACGGCACGTTGCTACAAATGTCAAGGGTCAGCAGCTCCCGCTCTGACAGCCACTACGAATCATGACGGCAAGCAGCAGCCACGAACGCACCTCGTCACCTCACACTCTGATACATCGTCGTCACATACGGAGTGGCGCAAGATGCTCAGCTGCGACTACTGCAATTGCTATTGGCATCTCGACTGCCTAATTCCCCCTATTACCCAAGTGCCATCCATGACTCGCATGTGGATGTGTCCATTGCATGCAGAACATGCTAAATCTATACATATGAAGGTGTGTCCCCCCTGTCATTGTCATCGGCATGCACGACTTGCTCACTAACATCCATCATCAGATGAAAAACAGAATACCGAAAGAGCACCTCAAGGAGGTAAATCGCAAGCTGGACCGCAGTGACAGCGTTACTTTTATCGGTAATAAAACTAGACGCTCTAAGGCTGTAAATGATCGCCTCGATAAGGAGAAATTCCACATTCCTGAACGGTCGATCCAGCTGGCGTTTTGGGATAAATTGCATACAGGCAAGAGGTCGAGGTGGGTTGTTGACTACGCGCAGGAACTTCCTTAACAGCCCAAAGGCTTCGCTATTCCAAGTCTTTTATCGACGATGAACCCACTGTCAACGCAGTGGATGGTCTCATGGCACTCTCCAAGCCGACGCCGAGCGAGACAAGGAATTTAGTACGACAGGTCATGAACGGCAGACGGGCGACTCTAAAGCAGGTGCGTCCAAGCCGTCTGAATTAAGGAGGTATGCTGACAGCCTGTGTAGGAGAAAGGGCGAAGCAGCATCGCACGCACTGGTACGCAAGGCAGTAACGAGAACGAAGCTGGAAAGAATGAGGAAGATTCAGACAGTAGCTCACTTAGCTCCATACCGCACTCGGATGACGAGGAGGCGGAGTCGAAACCGACGACGGTTGTAGACGATGAGCGCTACAGAAAACTTACCATGGTAGAGCGGCTTTTACACCTCAAAGGAGAAAAGGAAACGTTGGAATTTTTGAGCAGATGAGACGACACGACTATCAAGCAAGCATGTACATTATTGTTTTAATTTAGTGTTTAAAGATGACTAAAGTGAGACCGTAAGGAATCTGTGAAGCAATTATAACCGTCAACTGTTGTAGCTGGTTGATGTTTCTGCTGCCACTGTTTCATCCCTTCCCCTCTATCGGCTGTAAGTGGGGGTATTTGCGCTGATTGTAGCTGAGGGTGGTGTATATGAATCCAAAAGCTCTATGAAGTTTAAATACCCCTTGTTTTTGATAAAGGGATGTATTTCAAAGTTCGAAACTTTCCCCCGCTCGCACGCACTTCTCTTCTCGACCACGACCATGCAGCCGTTCCAATATCAGCAGAGGAAGATACCCACGTTGAAGCCGACGACGCGGAGCAGCCCCAAGATAGTGGACCACATATCGCAGACGAGCTGCATCGCTATACCAGAGGAGTTCGCGGTCTCCCATCGCAGCAATCTGCCACCAAGGCCTGCGAACGGCGTGAAGAAGCCTACAGCGAGGCCGAGTCATGTCGGTAGCAACAAACCGCATTTCTCCGCTCGGAAATCGAGTTTGCAGCAAAGCCAGAGCCAGGGCCAGAGCCAGAATCAGAGTGAGTAACAGATAGTAGAATAAATAGCGCAGGCATTGATTCAAGCGTATAGATATCACAGACACAAGCAGCTCAAGCACCGCTAGCTCCCCCAGCATTTCAACACCCCCAAGTCGGTCACTGCCAACGGTTCCACAGCAGGCGTCTCACTCGCGCTTTCCGAGCGCACTGATACCCGTGGAGATCAAAGAGGAGATAAACAGCGACAAGGACTGGGCTATGAATCTGCTCAACGCTTCGTTTAACATCTAGCACGTCTAGCAATCCTGCTCGACAAAGGATCGATACCCTACGCTTTCACTTACTGGTCATGTATTTTTGCCTAATGGATGTACATTCTCTATTCCCCGCGCTTGCCGTCTCTCTCTTTTCTGTTGCTATCTCCCACCATCTCCCTTAGAAAAACGCTCAAGATGGCAACTTGCGCAGGAATAAATTGCGCCCAGGGAAACGCTAAGATGCAGTGTCCCAAATGCAAGGATCTCGACATCTCCTCCTTCTTCTGTGGCCAAGATTGCTTCAGGAAGAGCTGGTCCACTCACAAATCGGTACACACTAAACCGCAGGCACAGCCAAAGGATGACATGAACCTTATGAAGCTCGCTGCAGCACTCCAGCAGTCTGGATCGAGCGGTATCGGTAGAGGAGAGCCTATGGAGGAAGGCGCTTACGATCCATTCCCAAATTTCCCTTACTCTGGCACTCTCAGACCTCATTACCCACTCTCTGCGAAATCAAAGGTGCCCGACACTGTCACTCTCCCCGATTACGCTAAAGATGGTACGCTCAACCTCCTTAAGGCCACTTACGGGTGAGTGTGTCTGACTCGCTCGATTTAGGTAACCCACGCGGTGAAATTAGATTGGCCAAGGGTCTGGCCTCGATAAAGAGGCTGTCTAGCGAAGAAATTGACGTAATGAGGCGTGTTTGTAGAGTGCGTGGTGAACTTCTTCTATGTTAACAAACACTGACACAATTCAGCTCGGTAGATTTGTCCTGCAACAGACCGCCAAGCAAATCAAACCAGGCGTTACCACTGACCAGCTCGACAAGTACGTGCATGCACTCTGCATGGCCAACAACTCGTACCCTTCCCCACTCAACTACCACGGCTTCCCAAAGTCAGTGTGCACATCCATCAACGAGGTCATCTGCCACGGTATCCCTGACAAGCGCAAGCTCAAGGAAGGTGATATCATCAACCTCGATATCAGTTTGTTCAAAAACGGCTTCCACACTGACCTTAACGCCACTTTCCCAGTTGGAAAGATCGACGCTGACAGTCAGAAACTGATAGACACGACGCGCAAATCTCTCGACAACGCCATCAAAATCTGCAAACCAGGCACACCTTTCCGCAATATCGGTAACGAGATACAGCCGACTTGCGACGCGGAAGGCTTCTCGGTTGTCAAAACGTACACAGGTCACGGCGTAGGCAGGGAGTTCCATCAGTCGCCTACTATTCTCCATCACACTAACATGAGGAGCAAGGGTGAGATGAAGGTCGGGCAAATATTCACAATAGAACCTATGGTCAACGCCAGCAAGAGCTATCATGTTGAGCACTGGAACGACAACTGGACTGCCGTGACTAGAGACGGCGTGAGGAGTGCACAGTTCGAGGAGGCTATTCTGATCACTGAAAACGGCTGCGAGGTGCTCACCGCTGCTGATGACTACGTACCGCCTGCTGAACATGTCACTATCCCAAGCATCAAGGCTGACCAGGATGTGGTGACGATTGATGATATATAGGTTGTACAGAACGGCATACATGCATTACATAGATTAGCTGAGAGTGTGAGTTGGCTACGATGGCGTGACATCCCCGCCGATAAATGTGTCTTCCACCCTTTCAAAGTAGGGCTTTGCGAGGCGAATGTTCATCTGTATCGCTGATGGTGCTGTATTGGGCGTTTGAGTCAAGTGTTGGTGTAGCAACAAACACCCACGTATATCAGTTTTGTCGGTGATCACTAACACGTACGTGTTCACCGTCAGCGGCTCCAGCACCGCATTGTAGTAAGTCTCAGACAGCTGCATCGAGTTGAACTGGTTGTTGATCTTGGTGCATGACTGCTTGAACGACTTGATGAGCTGCGATATCTTCTCGAACCTGAATTTGGATAGTTTGAGATTGCGGTCTGAGATGCTGATATACTCAGAAGTGGGATCTTCTTCGTGAAGCTCCTCCTCTCCATCCCTGTTGAGCGTTGTCTGACCAATGACGAGAAATGTACTCCGTTCAAACAGAACAACTTCAGTAGCGTTAGATGTGCGAGCGAAATGCGTTAACGCGCTGCTCATTTTGCTCGACGACGGCAGTAGCTTGGTGACAATCTTTGACCACGCCTTGTACAGCGATTGGTCCCATATGCTGGTCATGTAGCACTCCGTCTGGATGTTGGAAGCGTCGCTGAGGAGGGCATCAACGGACTGAAAAATTTCAGCCTTGCGTTTTCTAAATGCAGAGGGTATATCTTGCTCGTTGATGAGGTCCATCTTGTTAATGAGGATGAACACTTTGAGTGACTCTTCCTGGCCACTGAATTCTTTCAGGCTCTCGAGGCATCGGGTGAACCACTCTAGCTCATCAGCCGCGGCGTTGGGTGGGGTCGTGATGTCAAATACGTAAATGAGTACGCCGACGCCCTTGAAGACATTTTCGCGCTGGTGGGATAAGTAGCTGCTGAGGAAGCTCGTCGTACCGCCGCAATCCCAGAGATTCAAGCTGAGAGAGTTGAGGAGCTGAAGGGACTGGGATTGGATGGAGAGCGTGGCTTGTACGTTGGAAGTGGATTCGGTAGACTGATTATTACTGTCGCAGGGATTGGCTACGCTGCGTCTCTAAGGCCAGGCTACGTACAAGATTATAGATCGCATCGAAGTCTTGCCAGAGCCTTATTACCGCTCAATATTGAATTCAAAATCAAGAAACCAGACGCACCACTCTTGCCCATCAGGAGCACTTTCTTCTTCATACTGACCGTCGATGACCAACGACGACAGCGGCGGATACGGGGCGTATATGGCAGCAATGAGGAGCCTGGGTGTCGGCGGTAGCCACAACGGTGGAATATTACCGTCATCTCTGCCCACTCAGCCATCTCAATCTCAAACGGTGCACAACGACAGCAACTCTGAGAGCGACGCAGACGGTGAAGATGATATGGATCTCAGTGGCAATCAACCGTCATATCCACCTCACCAAACCAATTTACACGAAATTCACGCTGCAGCATCTTCGCGTAATCAACGCGAATCCAGGATAAGGAGCGATCTCAACGCAGCCAGTCCGCGCTACATAAATGACACGCTCACGCAACGCACCAAACGCGAAAAGCAAGGTAGAAATCCCAAGCTGAATACCACCTCTAATAACGGTCATTCACTGCGATGTGCTTATTGCATGGGCGATTACTCTTATAATTACAAAACTCACAAATCAGAGCTCATGGTGACGTGTTCGCAATGCGCTTCCTCTGGTGAGTCTAACACCTTTTTGGACGTGACGGAAGCTGACATTGAGAACAGCGCATCCGACGTGTCTGCATTTCACTCCAACGCTTACCAACAATGTACAGCAGTACAACTGGTGCTGCGTTGACTGTAAGGGCTGCGAAGTGTGCAAGCATAAAGGCAACGAAGATGATATCATCTTCTGCGATCTCTGCGATCGAGGCTGGCACATGCCCTGTCTGAACCCACCCATCACAGAGCCCCCTCCTGGCGACTTTGCGTGTCCCGTATGCAAGAATGCCAAGAATGGCTCGCACGAGCAACACCAGCGAGCAGGTAGTCAACCGGTGACTGTCGCGAATAGCGATTCTAACAGCTCGCAGTTTTTGATTGCGGCTGATCAGTACCACCTGGGTTACAACAATAGCATCAACTCGCAGATACCGCCTACACAATCTCCACTAGCAATGCAGCTACAAATGCAGATACAGACACCAACGCTAGCACCCACCTTCCAACCACCACCACCAGCTTCAGACGCTCAGCCTACCCCTCAGCAGTCAGCTACTATCCTCAACGCTAGCAAAGCAATGTTGACGGGTCGACCTTCACCCACCATACCTGTGTTGTCGCAATTACAGAACGCGGCAGCTGGCGCATCTGCAAGCAAAGCGTCTGACACTCCCATCAAGAGGGGCAGAGGCAGACCGCCTAAGAAGTTTCAACCGGACGGTCCACTTGGTACACCGCAAGTGTTCAAGAGTACAGAGAAAGATAAGAGGCCAGTAGGGAGACCGCCAGGACCAAGGGCGTCACTGAGCGCGCCGAAGAGAATCAACACTTTTGTCGTCATTGACAGCGACGAGGATAGAGTCGTAGAGAAGGCCGGTGAGAGGAGTAGCGATCAGGCAGGAGAGCAGAGTATGCAAGTGGATCAACATCAGCCTGTGCATCGGGCGGTTGAGGTGACGCTGGACGGCCCACGAGATCCTGCGCTTATCGCATCAGCTCAAACAGTTGTGGAAACGAAGCAGCCCTCGCAGCAGCCAGTGCAGCCACCTGCACAGGACGACTCTGGTCAGCAGCCAATGGAGGGTGTGGAGAGTACATCTGTTGCTGGACCATCAGAGCCTGGTGCCAGTGCTCTACCTCAACAGTCAGAGCAGCCTCAGCATCCAGAATTGCAGCCACCGCAGCAACCGCAGCAACCACAAGAGCACTCACTGCCACAACAGCCGCAGCCTCAAGACCCGCCCCAGACAGAGCGAGAAGGAGAGCAGCAGCAGGATCAAAATCAGGAGCAGGAGCAAGAGCAGGAGCAGGGTAACGAGGATCCTTTCGCCGGCGTACTCAATGAATACGAGGCGCAAGTGACGAACACCACTCCTCAAGCTCTTGAGAAAGAGAAGTTTGAAAGCACGCGAAGGAAGGCAGAGGTGAGATATTGTTGTCCATTCAGTCTATTGCTAACGATATCTCAAGATTGAATTGCTTCAGAAAGCCAAGAGGCCAGTACAGTTGCTACAGACGAATGCGTCCTCCTCGCATACAGACGAGCACAAGTCGAAAGCGCAGCCCATCAAAGCGCTCCTCTTCGGAAACTACGAGATACAGACGTGGTACGCCGCGCCATACCCTGAAGAGTACACGACTCTTCCCAATGGCAAGATGTATTTGTGCGAGTGGTGTCTGAGCTACCGCAAATCAGAGTTCCAGATGAAGCGGCACCACAGCAAATGCAAGTTCCATTCGCCGCCCGGCGATGAGATCTACCGAAGCGGCAAAGTAAAGATCTTTGAAGTGGACGGACGCAAGAACAGAATATACTGTCAAAATCTCTGTCTACTCGCAAAGATGTTCCTCGATCACAAAACGCTGTACTACGACGTCGAGCCGTTTCTGTTCTATGTAATAACGCAGCACACGGCCGACGGCGAAGAGTTTGTGGGGTACTTCAGCAAAGAGAAGCGGTCAGGGATGGGCTACAACCTTAGTTGCATCATGACGCTTCCGATACGGCAGAGAAAAGGATGGGGTATGTTTGCGATAGATTTTAGCTATCTGTTGTCTCGCAAGGAAGAGAAGATCGGTACACCTGAGCGCCCACTCTCTAAGCTTGGGTTCCTGTCATACAAGAGATACTGGACGACTGCCATCTACAAGGCGTTGCTGAGGACACCAGAGCCACACACGCTCGGCCAGCTCAGTGAGGCTACAGGGATGACAATCCCAGACGTCACCTTCACTCTGCGTCTCAACCATCTCATACACTCCGTTAACACGGGCGATGGAGAGAACAGCTATGTGAACGAGTCTAATACGTACAGAACCCGGACCAACAAGCCAGTACTGGAAGAACACCCAGAAAGAGCTAGGAATGATGACCCAACTAGCGTTCCTGTGCCGGGACCCAACACATATAAAATCACCTTCAACAGAAACACTCTAGAAACTTATCTCGCCAAGGACGCTGCAAAGGATTATGTCAGACTCGATCAGGATCAGTTGAGGTGGCAACCCTTCATCACCCACCACACGCAGCTGTTTAAAGGCGACGATAAAGGCGACGACAAGGACAAGGCAGGTGAGGATGGGAGGAAGGAGGATGAAGATAAACAGGAGCGGGGTGATGAGCAGCAACAGCAGCAGCAGGGTGATAAACAGGCCAATAATATTGACCAACGAGTATCACCGCAGCACCAACAACAACCTACACCCCCAAAGACCTCTTCACACGATACCCCGATGACTTCTTAATTTTAATTGAATTGCTTCCAAAGCAGATATTCTTGTACAAGTACAATATTTAAACAAAAAGATTGAGTGGTTTCCTTCAAGATAAAAATGGATAATACAGTGTGATTTGAGTGTGTGAGTTGAGTTGTGATATGTCGTTAATCTATAAGTTCTTCGAATCTGCCTTTCTTTTTGTAAGTGTGACCATCTACGCTCTCGTCGTCCATAGCTCGCTTGGCTGCAGCGGTAGCGATAGCAACGGGCGATGCTCTGCTTTGGTAGTTGCTAGATTGGTCCATGGCGCCTGAAGCCAGTATACCTTGAAGCATATTGACGTAATTCTCATCTGACATGCCCATCGAAGCGAGAGGGTTGACGGTTTCGCCATCGTCGCTTGTCATAGCTTGTGCAGCGAGCGTGGCTGGGTTGAAGTGACCATCCTGATGTGCAGACTGTTGGTGACTAGCAACAGGCTGAGTAGGTTGCTCCGTTTGATTCTGATTCTGATTCTGTCTCTGTCCTTGCCAATTACTGGTGTTGGCGGTGGCAGCATTGGTAGTTGTAGCAGGATTTCCGGTCTTGGAATCAGAAGAGGATGTCGATGTAGATGATGTTGATTGGTTTGGTATGACTGCTTGCGCGGTTGATTGTAATGCTTCAGATATGGATTGGTCGTTGAGAGGCGGCAAACCAAGTGCGCGCGGCACTTCGCACAGCTGCTGCATCGTCTTCAAGTGCAAGAGGTGCTTCTCAACCATACCGAATAGTCCCTCTTTGGTGAACGGCTTCGGCAGAATATCGTTCATGCCGTGACTGAAGTAGTTGAGAATGTCGTTAGGATTGCTGTTGGATGTCATTGAGATGATAGGCGTCATTGGATCAAACTGTCGGATCAGATTCGTTGCTGCCACACCGTCCAAGTTGGGCATCACGATATCCATCAACACGAGGTCGTACTTCGTGTAGTTCATCTTGTTGACTGCTGAAACACCGTCGTCTGCAACATCGATCGTGCATCCGAAGATCTGTAGGAATTTGGAGGACAACTTTCTACAGACGGCGTCATCCTCGACGAGCAGCACTCTCGGCGGGACTGTCCAGTGGGCTTCTGGCTTTTGTACGCTCACTGTAGGTTCTGGTGCTTCTTGCTTGACTATCGAAGTGGATGCTCCAAGATTAGAGACCTGTGGCGCTGCCGATGGTGGCTGTTGATAGACACCGTTCTCACCGTCGCGCTGCCTGAGCTGGCCGAAAGTGAAGACCTTGAGACCTTGAGTCGCTGACTGAGGCTGAGGTCCGTGCACCATTGGTGGTGTTGGCTGTGGTGGAGGTTGTGATTGCGACGTCGCTCTCTTCCGCTGTGAGAATGCCGCAATTCTTGTATTCAAGTCGTTCAAATGACTAAAGGAGCTCGAAGAAGCCTCCTTGTAGTTCGATATCAAAGTGTTGACCTTATCGCCTTGGACAAAGTTACCCGAGCGCTTCAAGTCCTGCTCAATGAGATGCTGCAGAATGTTCTGCATGTGCTGATCTTGGTTGATAAGCGACCGCTGAAACGTCATGATACCATTGACGACTTGATTGTAATTGGATTCGAGGTTGTTGAGTTGAAAATTTGACTCTTGTTGATTCCTGCCAAGGGTTTCGATTTGTTGTTGGATGTTGGCGATCTCGTTAACAGTAGACTGATTCTGCAGCTCCTGAGCTGCGTTCGTATTCTGCTGCTGAGCTGTTGGCTTGCCTTTGCCGGTTGGTGCTTTCCTCTTGATATTCTCAAGCAAATGACGACAGTGGGCTTTGAATTCGGGGTGCCTAAACTCCCATGTCTGGTCTCCCCAAGGCTTCTCCTCGCCCTCCTCGCGCTTCACCTTGTGGAAGTCGTACTTGTTGAGCTGCCTGACAAATGAGGCAAAGTTTGAGTGCTTGAAGTGGCGTGGAAGAATTTGCTTGGTGAAGTCGTTCATTTCCTGTGCATCGTCAGCGCTGTGCTCGCATTCCAAACACTCTGCTTACTTTGACAACAAATGACTCCCCTGAGGGCGACCAGCAAACAACCGAAGCGTACTGCGAGTCCTCCAGCATCCTGTGATTCGTTAGACAGTCTGCTATTAATCAACACGGCCAGCTCACATGAAGAGCTTCTTCACAAAATCCGAGGGACCCGACGAGTTGTTGTTTCCAGGCGGTGGAGGTAGGGAGGAATCTTCCTGCTTGACCTGCATCGGCACTGGCTGCGTTGCCTGCGACTGCTGTAGCTGATCTGGCTGCGTGCTGCCATCGGCATACGCCTGGTTTGGACTCCTATCAATGTGATGAGAACGAGAAGCGAGCGAGACGGTGAAGACACTCACCAGCCAGTCGACCACGCAGGCGCGGCGAGGTTGGGATTTGAATAATAACCCGAGACTGGGAAATTATTCTGAAAGTTCATTATCGTACTGATAGTCGATAGTCGCAGCGTGAGCTCAAGGGCTATGCAATGATAAAATTTAAATCTGCGGTACAAGTACAAGATGGTGTGACTAGCAATGCATTCTATAAGCTATTCATAACGGTAATTGGCTTAGCACTGCTCAAAGTTAGCTCGGCGCTCATTCGTCCAACCACGCACGCTCAACTCACATCTCTTCTCAATTTCGTAATATTCTGCGTCCTTGTCGAGCTCAAGCGATTGAAGCTGCTCACTTAATCCTCTTTCATATCCAGGCATAGGTGCGTAGCTCGACCTTCTGCTACCACCACTGCCTGCAATCTGCGCATATGACCAAGGCGACGTCGACCCTTTGCTCGACGTGCTGCGAGGTGGTGATACCTGTGGTGGTGATACTGGCGCTTGCGGTGGTGATCTCGATGGGCTGACTGACAAGTTGAGTTTGAGGTCTGGGTACTGCTGCAACGACGCCGCAGCAATGGCTTTAGCGTTGGTGTCGTGCACGTGTGCAACTGACTTTGAGGGTGGCTTTGGTGCTCTTCCCGAGGACTTGTCCCAACACGACTCACCAGAAACGACAAAGACAGGCATCTTGAGAGTCATCGCAGTCTTGATCTCATCGAAGCAAAGCGCTTTGCCGGTCTCTACGCGAGTGGGAGGGCGTGGACCACCTCTCGTCAAGCACTTGGGTCCATTCTTGCACGTGTTGCGTTCTGCCCAGTTGGTCAAGCCGCATTGCGCGCATACCCAGTCTCCGAACTGGGGGAGTGTTATGAAGCTCTTGACATAAACGCCTCACCCACCTTCCAAAAGTAATCGATTGTGATATCGTTGCGTCCAATCTGAGCAAGATGTCTGATGAGCAGCGGAGAAGTCTGATGCGCCTTGCTGCCAACGCCAGGCAGTTTGAGCTGAGCAGGGGTGATGTGCTGAGGGATATCGCAGTATATTGGCAGATAGGCGACTGTCGACCTCTCCTTGCCGACTCCCTTGAGCTTCAAGAGATCGCCCGTGCTGTTGACCTGGAATGAGCCAAGCGAGGGTCCGAGCCACTGCACCAAAACCAAGACAACTTTCCTGCTATCAGAGAGAGCCAGTGGCGGCGCCGGGAGACCGGATACGCTGCTCGGTGGGCTCAGTGGCGGGGAGTTGAAGTTCTGTGCAAGAGAAATGTCGTCGAGGCTCGTCTTGGGGTTGAGTACGCGCTCCCTGATGCTATCGTAGTAGCTGTTCATTTTTACAGCCGAATTATTTACAGCCTCCTGGTGGTACGAGGTCAAGGCTGCGTCGGCTGTTTGTCACTCGTTTCTGGTGTCAGCCGAGATCAGTCTAGAATTTCTTGAGATTTAAGGGTTGCATCTTGTACATCATGCCTAGAATACAATAAATCACGTTTGCGGGTATTCCCGAGGCTATATGCGCGTGTGAATATTTTGAGGTACAGATCGATGGGCTGAAAAGGGAGATGGAGTATGAGAGTGGCCAAAGAGGATGCCGAGAATGCTGTAGTTCCAAGCATCTCTCGAAATCTCTGCATCTGCATCTTGATCTGCAACCTTGATGATCTAATATGATCAAATCGCTCTACAACCGGCAGCACAGCTCAACGACGCGTACGTGGGCGACGATCATGATTACGTGATTCTAATACATCTCCTTCCAGCTCCCAATACGCCTCCCATCGCTCAGCTCAAGAAATCGATTCTCAAGGAGAACGGCACACCAGCCAAAGGAAACTCAGTCAGGTTCTTTAGCAGAGATGCGAATTCCTCAACGCCGCCCCCATTTGAAAAGCCAAAAGACACCGATAGACTCAACGTTGCCAGCCTAGATTTCATGGCGAATTCTCCAAATCCGTTCTCGAGACCAACGCCCGCGAACCAGCCAAATCCTGACAAAGATGATTCCCTGGTAGTGGAGAAGGCCAGGGACATTCCGCGATCTTCTCCAGCTAAGCTCAAAAACGGTGTAGATAGTGCTTTCGACGCGGAGAGGGTACGCCTACTCGAACAGGTCGTCGACGCGCTCAAGAATGAATTAGAAGTCGAGCAGCAGCGGCACCAAAGCGCAGATGAGGAGGTGCAGCGTCTATCGAGTGTGTTGGACAATCACGACGTCGAGAAGCAGTTGAAATCGATGCAGTCTTCGTATCAGACGCTCAAGGATAAGATTGCCGACAAGATAAAGCAGCATGAGGATGAAATCAGTCATTACAATCAACGCATCCAGAATCTAGAGTCTTCCAACCAATCTCTCGAAGCTACAAACACTACACTCAACAATACCAACTCGACACTCGAGTCCGAGAACATCTCCTACAAAGACACCATAGCTGAGCTGCAATCAAAAGGACAGGAGGTAGAGAATGAGCTACACAAGGCCCGCGAAGAGCATCACAACGCTCTAACTGCGAGGGACGAAGAGCGCGCTCACTCAGACTCTCTAGCAGTGAAGCTCAGTGAGCTTCAGGCGAAGTTCGAGGGTCTACAAGGAATTATTGCTAGCAGGTCCAATGAGCAGATGCTGGAACAGTTGAAACAACTTAGAGACAACTCAATCAGAGAGCTCGCCGACCTTCAAGAGGAGCTGCACAAGCAGAGAGACAAGTATGAAGCGCAGATCCAAACTCTGCAGACACAGCTTAACGAATCGCTCGACGAGCGTATATTGCAGGAGCACAAGCTAGGCACGCTTAGTCACCAATTGGAGACGATGGAGGCTGAGCTCAACAATGCTGATGAAGCTCTAGCGGAGTCTGCCAACTCGCACGAAGTGGAAGTGAATACTCTGCGCAATCGCATAGAGGAGTTATCGCGGTTGCAGCAGCAACACCAAAATGAGGCTTCTAGCAGAGAGACTTCTGAAGAGGTTCAAGAGCTAAAAGAGCATGCTATTGCACTAGAGAGGGAGCTGAACGAGACACAGAAGGTGTTGCGGAATGAGAGATCACAGTCAGGAGACGTCCATGAACGGCTCTCAGAGCTGCAAGCTGAGCGCGATGACCTCGCTCTGATCAACATGGAGCTTGAGAAGTCGCAAATACGGCTACAGAAGGAGATCACAAGCTCAGGGAAATACCACGATCAGTCTCATATCATCGAGAAGCTCACTAAAGATCTAGAGAGATACAAGCAAGCGCACAACAATGACCAGCTTGTCATGACCAAGTTCCAAGACGAGAACGCAAGATTGACTGAAGATTTCGAGAATATCAAAATTGCTTTGCAGGCGAAGCAGCAGGAGGTGCATTCGGTGGGTGCTACAGCTACGTATTGGTCATGCTAACTTAGCGCCCAAGATACGACGGATCTCAGGTGTACACAAGCTACTGACTGCAGACGACACGACAATGAACACCTCGCGGCGCACTTCGCGACGATCGTCAGGCTTCGCTGGCAGACTGCCATCGCGGCCATCGCTGTTGAGACAGGAGAGTACGCCTGCCCCTGATGACAGACCATCAGAGGTATTGAGACGGTCAGTGGTGACGCCATCGACCAGCGTACCTCCACGACCACCCACGCTACTCGGAAGCAGGCGGAGGCAGTCAGAGACGACGCGCACATTCCTCGGATCGTCGACGTCGACTGTCAAACCATCGCTGAACCGACCGGAAATACTGGAACCGTCACCATCCCCACCTCCAATTTCCCCGCCCACCAACACAACACACAGCTCTATCAACATGTCATATGGTCAGAACCAGGACTTGCACTCACCCTCGTTTGTTAATGGAGTGCGAGATGAGCGCCACGAGGAGATGGTGCACCACGATGCGCACTCGCAACTAGAACGCCTGGCGACGTCGGAATTGAGCTTTGACAGCTCGACGCCGTCTCTGCCAGAACCGCCCGGACAATTGTCATTTGAGATGTGACACGAACTTACACTTTTCAAGTATTCATTGAGTCATTACAATAGTTTGTATTAATACTAAGTATACTTTTTGCTAATTACATATGCTGCGTTGCATTCACTCCTTACCGAGAGCCTTCTTGTAGCGTGATAGAGCTCTGTCGCGTGCAAACTTGTGATCGACCAGGGGTTTTGGATAGTTGAGCTTCTGGAACTCGTTCTTGGAGAGATGCTTAGCAGGTTCGAAGAGTGCTGGTGGCTGGATGTCCTTGAGTTCAGGCAGCCAATGGTGGATGTATTCGCCAGTAGGATCAGCCTTATTAGATTGAGAAATAGGATTGAAGATTCTGAAGTAGGGCTGCGCATCCGTGCCTGTACCAGCAGACCATTGCCAACCGCCGTTGTTGGATCCGAGGTCGTGGTCGATAAGTTCTCTCGCGAAAACCCTCTCACCCTCTCTCCAGTCGAGCATGAGATCCTTGCAGAGATAGGACGCGACCGTCATGCGCATTCTGTTGTGCATCCATCCAGTCGTCGTGAGCTGGCGCATCGCAGCATCCACGATTGGCCAGCCAGTCTTGCCTTGGTGCCACGCTTCGAGGTGCTCTTCGTTGTACTCCCACTCAACAAAACGGTACTGCTTCAGGAAAGGATGACCCATTGACACTCGAGGGTTGACGCAAAGAACCTGTTGAGCGTTGCTGTCAGAATAACCACCACGACAAATACGACACTCACGTTCTGGTAGAAGTCTTTCCAGATGACCTCTTGCGACCACATGCCGACGCCCGACTCTCTCGTGACGTCCATGTTGTATCCCGTCTTGAGTTTCTGTGCCCTGTTGAAGCACTGTCTGACGCTGATCTGTCCTGAGGCGAGGTACGGCGAGATCTTTGAAGTAGTCTCTCCTGTTGTGATATTGCGCCCCTCAGCGTATCCCTTGATACGCGCGTTACCATCATCCTTCTCTGCGTCGTCGCCGAGTGGAGAGGCCTCTGTAGCATCTTCGCGATTCTTGTAGTGCAGGAATCTGTCGAGCACCTCATCAGCTGTATTTGGACCGACAGGCCAAAGCTCCTTCATCTTGTCCTTATCGTGGCATTCAAAGCCTGCAATCTCATCAGGGACTTCCTTCTCGAACAGCTTCTTCAAGTCTTGCTTTGCGGACTTGTCGTTAGGCTCGACGCGTCCAGTCTCATCCCTGTATGTAGGGTCATCAAGGACGATCTTCTGCCAGCCTTTGAGATACGCGTTGAAAGTCATTGGAGGCTTGCTCGTCGATTTGGTGAGCACCTTGAACGGAGGAACGACCATGTTATCATGCTCGAGCTGCACTTCCACCTCCTGTCCATTAGCGAGGTTGATGACCTGCAGATCTCTGAACAGCTCATCCACTTCGTATTCCATGTTAGCGTAGAGATGTTTCGATTTGTGCTCTTTCACGAAATCGAGGACTGTTTGGGGAATGTGCTGGCGCTGCTCGACAGTGAAAGTGTACAGAGGGATATTCATCTCCTCGAGCTCCTCCTTGAGGGACTTGAGTTTACGGAGCACCATATCGATGCGTCTGGCCGATCTATCGTGAGCGTCGTAGTCCTGTGGAGAGAAAATGTGGATGATGATGAGTGGAATGTTATGCTCTCTAGCGTAATCAGATGCTATAGTGAGTGCACGTGAATCGACAATTCTGAGATCATGCATACGCATCCAGAAAACGACGCTTTTCTCATCTTCACTGTGCTTCTGCTTGACGCGTCCCTCGACTGCCTCATTCAGACGAAGAACTGGTGGATTCTCGTCTATGCGATCAGCTTTCGCGATAGAACACGCTTTGACGCGTCCGTATGATGGATATCCACCCAAGTTCTCCTCCTTATTGATCTTCTCCTGCGTCTGCTTCTTGTTCTCGTGTAGGTGTGGACTTGGTGACCGTGTGGCGGCACGCTTCGCGCCTGCTTGTTGGATTGGTGACGACGGCTCTTTCTTCAGGTTACCCATTCTTGTCGGCTTAATGTAGCGTGTGAGCGTGCGTAGAATTTTGTCGTTGTTGCAAAAGAAGAAGGCTAACGCATGTGTATGGAGCAAAGTTTGAATATGACGTAAGGAATTGCACCCGAATTTAATGAGATCATATTAAAGATTTAGAGGGCTTAAGCTTGCACATAATAATTTAAACTACACACTGAATGAATGTTCAGATTACAAGATCAAGTAATTTACAAATAGAGCGCTGAAACAAGCACTGCACTGAGAAGAGCGATTAGGAGACACGCTTATTGCTTCTTGTCACCAGAGGACTGTGCAACGGCATCTTTGTAGTCCTGCGTGTTCTGGAGCTGCGCCTCGACGTCGTCTTGGTGCTTGTCGAGAGCGTCTTGGTACGAGGAGTCCTTGCCCGAGTTCTTGTCATCGTGCTTGTCATCCTTGCCGTTCTTGCCGTCCTTGTGGTAAACAGAGTCTTTGCCTGACTTGTCGTCGTACTTGCCGTCGTACTTGCCGTCGTACTTGTCAGACTTGCCAGTCTCCTTTGGCGCGTACCAGACGGTGGTAGACGTGTAGCTATCCTTGCCATCCTTGCCGTCGTACTTGCCATCGCTAGGCTTGGCGTGGTAGTAGATGACGGTGCTCGAGGCCTTGTCGTGGCTGTCTTTGTCGTACGAGTATCCACCATCCTGTACAGCGTCAGCGAGATGATCAGCAAACAGCAGCAAACCGTGTACGCACCTTGCCGCCTGAGTAGTCAGTTGGCTTGGAGGAGTAGCTCGATGTTGGAGTCCACTTGCCGTCGTCGTAAGTGGACGACGCCTTGACATCGCGTCCAAATACGGCTGCTTGGGCGACTTGTGCAACGCTGAGTGAGATGGCAGCTACAGAGAGAAGAGTGTTAAAGATCATTTTGAGGCGATGCTTGATGCTTGTTGATGTGAACGTAACGGAGGAAGAGGTATCTTATTTATACCCTCCAAAGCCATATAGCACCGTGGGAAATCAGCTACGCACGTCACGCCTTCTCGAGCATTCCGGAAGAGTATAACGTCAGAGGTGGGTGTGGGCTGAAGATTGAAAATTTAGTGCGAAGGGGTGCGATAAGGGGGTAGAACGGTAGCAAAAGTAGTGTGGTAGCTATACACACACTGCACTACATATCCATGCTCTTGTGAGGTCGTGAGCTGCACAGCTTCTCGTACTAGGCACACTCACATCTAGCACACCTCACCAGCCAACCAGTCAGAATCTATAACTCTATGCATCCGCACTCTGCTGCAGCAGGCTATCCAACAAAGCGTCCTGCTCCGCCTTGCGGAGATTGTCTACGAACCACGTGAGGCCTTCACCGCTATCGAAGAACGACTGGAGATCGCTGAGGGAGAGGTTGACTCTATGATCTGTGATACGAGATTGGGGGAAGTTGTAAGTTCTAATCTTATCGCTCCTATCCATATTCCCGATCTGACTCTTCCTTCCCTTCTTGATCTCATCCTGTTCATCCTGCAAGCGCTTAGTGAGGAGTCTAGATGAGAGGACCTGGTATGCGCGCTGGCGGTTCTGCTGCTGTGAGCGTGTATCCTGCATGCTGACCTGTATGCCGGTGGGTATATGCGTCAGTCTTACAGCGCTCTCCGTCTTATTGACGTGCTGACCGCCTGCGCCTCTAGCTCTCATGACTTCGACCTTGACGTCCTTCTCATCGTACAGCGCCTTCTCTGCCATTTTGTCAACGACAGGCATGACGAGGATGCCTATTGTGGAAGTATGCACTCGACCCTGCGTCTCTGTAGCAGGCACCCTCTGTACGCGATGAACTCCCTTTTCATACTGTAGCAGAGACCACGCGTCAGTGCCGTTGACTTGCAGAATGGCTTCCTTGACGGCGTTGGAGGTATCGTTGACGAGCGTCGTGCTGAGCAGGCTGGCTGACCAATTCTGAGCTGTGCTGAGAGCCGTATACATCCGCACCATATCCTGTACGAAGAGCGCAGACTCAGAACCCCCCACTCCGGCCTTGAGTTCGAGGAGGACGCCTTTGGGTGATATTTGGGAGTGTGTGTTGAATGATAGAATACCTTGAGTGAGATTATTGAAATTGTTTTCGAGCGCCTCGTTGCACTCCTCCACCTCAGCTACAGCCATCTCCCTCAGCCCCGAATCCTGCTCTTCGGCAGCCATCGTGTGCGTCGTAGCGAGCGTCTCCTCAGCGTCTCCATAAGCCTTGTATAAATCTGGTAATATTTCCAGCTCCTTTAGTCGTCTCGAACGAGCAGCCAGAGTCTTGTTATCTAATTGAGAAGACTTCTCAATCAATGAGCTCCGTTCTTCCATATACTTCTGAGCCAAATTGAGCACTCTGGCATGTCCTTTATGCGTCTGCATCTGCGTCTGCATCTTCACCGCCCTATACAAAGACGCACGCATCTCGCTCGTGGTATCAGCAGAACAAGGAAGAATATAATTACATCAAAAATATTAAAGTCGTTTGTTTCTTAATCAGTATTCAGTCACATAATCATACAGCTTGCATCTTGCAGCCTAATTACCCTTCATCTCTCTACCTTGGCTCACCTTGCTATCATTCTTGGACAGCTTACCGAACAAAATTTTCATGTCACCTTTGATACGCTGACTGAAGCTACGCTTAGGCGTCACTCTGCTATCCTTGCTATTCTTGACAAGATCAGCTGATGATGAAGGTGGTGATACGTTGTGGCCCGTTCTATCGGTAGCGATTGTGTTAGTCTTGTCTGATTTAGATTCGTCAATGTTCTTCTGAGCGGCATGAGGAGCGTGCTTGTTAGCTACGACTGCAGAAGCTGCGCCTGCGCCACCAGCGGCTGCTGTGACGCCCTTCACTGCCTCTGTGGCCTTGTTGCTGTCTTGCTGCTTCTTCTCTTCCTCTTTCTTCTCATTGAATGAGTTCTCTACACGCTCCTTGGTGGCGCCTGGAATTTGAGGAACTAACGCTGAGTTTGTCTTGAGTTTCTCAAGTTCAGGGAAGGCGCCCTTAGGGAAATCCATTGGATCTGGAAGGACATCGGCAGCGTGTGCTTTTGGCTTCCAAGGCGCATCTGCCTCTGTCTTTGCCGCCGCCTCTGTCTCCTTGGTAGCAACCACGCCTGCGGCACCGAGTGCAACGCCAGTACCTGCGAGACCGGCAGCAGCTGCCTTAGCCTTGTCCGAGTACTCGCTGAGCATGCCAGGCTGAGTGTCATTGGCGAGATCCTTGACTGGGATCGAAGGATCGTGGTCGTCCTGTCTGACTTTTCCAGCGACTTCGAGCAAGTCATTAGGACCCTTCTCATTGGCTTGTTGATTGGCTGAGTCGGTGTACGCATTCACCTTACCAGCCGCAGCCTCGTAAGCCTTAGCTGCCGCGTCTCTGGCCTGAAGAGAGGCGTCTTTGAGGGAGACTGTGAAAGAAATTGTGAGCTTCAGATTCAGGAAATAGACTCAGCTCACCACCTGTACCCGCTGAGGCGATTCCGCCAGCGAATCCGCCTGGCATGGAGGTATCTACGTCAGGCGTGCCAGGCAGGGTATTTTGGGTATTTTGACCGTTCGAAGTAGGCTGAGTAGCTTCAGCAGCTTGCGCGCCTTGCTTCTCGCTCTCTTGCTTGCTGGCGTTCGTTATTGGGTTTGAGAGATGCGCTGTGGTGTTAGTCTGGCCAGCTTCGAGGCCGAGAGCGCCTGAGGGAGTCAGATAATGCAGCGTTACAAGCACAACTCACTAACTTTGTACGTCGTTTGCCCAATCATCAGAATTTGAGGGCGGTGTGTTGATGGCTGGCTTTTTGGCTTCGGCTGTCATAGATCGGTGTAAGAAATGAACCAACGTCACAGCAGTGAAATGTAAATTGTCTTTGTTTTATTATATTACAGCGCATTTATTTAAACATTTTTATCCAATTCACGCGATATCACCATCCTCACCTCACGCAACGTCATGGCTGACTTGCGTTTCGACGGACTGTCGACCTCGGTCCCGCTGAGGGGGGATTTGGGGGATTTTGGAGGCAGCGGTGATCTTGGTGATTTTGGTGGGTATGTCAAAGTGTTTGTTGATCCTTTCTGAGGACTCGACGGCGTCGTCGCAGCAAGCAACGGATGCGTCGAAGGTGATGGCGGTACTATTGCATTGGCAGCAGTGTGAGCAGCACTGCTAGCACCCATCGTAGGCATTTCCAAGTACTCCACTCTATCTACTGTCCTCGTGAACAGGAAATCCGGGCACAGTGTGCAGAGCATCTTGAGCGAATCGCAAGCTTCGGCTGTGTAGGGTTTGTTAGATTGGGCGACAATTTGTTAACGGAATGTCACCCACCAGCGGACATGGCCACCTTGCTCGATTTGACAATGACAGACGCAACTTCCAGCAATGGTCTCGCTCTCCTCTTGCGCGACGTCGGCGTCGGCAGGCTAGCAGATGGAGACGAGGGGACGTTGGAGACATTAGGCGCAAACAGTCTAAACAAGTCAGCTTTGTGCTTCTCTTTGTAAGCAAAACAAACCCACAAGTAAACAGCTTCAGCAACAGCAGGCAGACGCGACAACCGGCTGCGACGTTGAAAGACTTGACTCTTGACAGCATGTGATTGCTTAGCTCTATCAGATCCACCTAGTCCGCTCAGCTCTAGCTCCTCCTCTCTCGCCTTCTTCTTGAGCTCCATCTTAGCGCGCACGCTTGCCTCCAAGTTCTTCTTGCGCTCAGCCATTGACATTGTAGCAGGAGGTTTCGTAGGTGTGGCGAATGGTGATGCGTGCGCTTTGGATGGTGTGCGGAAGACATCAGTATTGTCATCCTCCTCTGTCATCACTGACTTGGCCTTCTTGAGTGAACGAGGTGGAGGTGAGGGAGATTTGACGCGCGCGCGCTTGACAGGTGCAGTTTGGAGGAGCTTCTCGGCGTTGTTGTAAGACGCCATACGCTTGAGTGCGTCGGAGGGTGTCTTGGGACGACTCTTCATAGGTAAGTGAGGCAGCTGTTTGGATGGGGTATTGGTAACGCTGCGCAAGAAATCGGCAGGGTAAGCTTTATCGCATGGTGACTGAGGTGTTGCACGTTCCTTCCCTTTCCTAGCCTTAGTGGCTGTGCTTGGAGGAGTGAGAAGACCAGAGCGAGTGATGCTGGATGACTGCTGAGCTGTGTGAGACTTTGGTGTCTTTGTGACATCGTCCAACTGTTTGTTCATCCAGTTATCAAACTGCTCCTCTACCCACACCTTGGCCCTCTCTATGACAATCTCTCTCCGTCTGTCTGTCTGTCTATACCACTCCTCCTTGGCTCTTGCAAAGTCGCGCATCACACCAATGGCTCCTTTCGCCTTCTTCTCCTCCTCAATGGCGACTTCCATACCGATTGAGTACTCTTTGACGCGCGTGGTCGCAATCACAAACCCAATGTCGTCATTCCAGAGGTATTTGAGTTTAGCGAGGGTGGCGGCGTTGAGGTTCTTAGAGCTAGAGCTCGCCACAAGCTTGGAGAGTGTAGCGAGATCGATGAGGGTGTTGAATCTGAGTATGTGTAATCCAGGCTCGTATGTTTGGAGAGAAGAGTGCTGCGGAGCGTGTGTTTCCGAGTAAGGCATGACAGCTGGTGGTGGCAGAGCAGAGCTGGTAGAGAGGTGAATTCTGAAAGCGTTCTCTACAGCATTATGCAGGTCAATTAGACTTTCTACTGCAACAGGAAGACGCGATTGAAAGAGAGGTTGAGATTGAGATTGAGACTGGGTATGTTGCTGAGCATCTAATTGATTCTGCGCTAGTCTACTACGCGTAGGTCTAGCTGGTGGGGCATTGAGCGTGTATGCCGGAGAATTGCAAGATGAGGAATCAGCAAAAGCGTCAGCTTCTTCTTCCTCGTCAGACGATGGCAAGTCTTCGTCTAACAGTTTGCGCTTTCCCTTGTTGGCGGGGGTGTTACGCGTCTGCTGTGCGAGTTTGAAGAACGGGCTGTCGTGGAGATCTTTGTGGGCAGTGGAGCGAGTATAAGGCGTGGGCATTTGGAATTGATTATGAATCTACGCGTTAATTGGCAATTTGTAGCGATTCGTTACTTTTTATTTTGTTGTACTTGATTAAGAGATGAAGTCGTTCAAACTGACTTTCGAGTTGGAAATATCAAAATGACCGAGAAGATCGACGACCAAGAGTTGCAGACGTCCAACACGCCTGGCTACAACCCAGGCGAGAAGAAATCGGTAGACGAGTACGCTAAGCTCGACGCAAACGATGAATCACTCAACAAGTAAGAGATGACGCTACAGCGGTCATAGTATAGCTCACAGGTAATCACAGGTGGAAAGCATCTCTCGGTATTGGCGCTGGTGCGGCTTCTGGCGATGGTCCAAAGGTAATGTCATCGGAGTACAGCGCAATTACGGTTCTGACAGCTCACAGGTGGAGTTCTACAGCTTATCTCTCGAATCCGCCAGCCGCTCAGAGCCAATCGTATTCAACTTTGCAGACTTACAAGGCAAGAAGGCTGATCTCAAGAAGAACCCAGTCATCATCAAGGAGGGCACCGAGTACAACGTCAAGCTCGATTTCAAGGTCAACCACGACGTCATCTCTGGGTTGAAATACGTACAAGTCGTCAAGAAGGCTGGCTTGACCGTCGACAAGCTCGAGGAAATGGTCGGCTCGTACGGACCTAGCGCTACGCCGTACGAGAAGAGATTCCCAACAGAGGAATCTCCGTCCGGAATGCTCGCTAGAACGACGTACGCAGTCAGATCGCGTATCGTCGACGATGACGGCAACATCTACATTGATTTCGACTGGTCATTCAAGATCGCTAAGGAGTGGTAGGAGCTGTATATGCTTCGTTTCTCTCTTTCTCTTCCCCCCTTCTCTTACGATACAGCCACAATATATCTCTTCACCACTTCTTACACCCTGGAATACTCGATACAGTCGATGCAGTCGACACTCTCAATATCAAACAAATGTCAAATCGAATATCAATGTTGTCTTCGCTATACACCGGAGTTTACAGCCAACAGACACAGAGAGAGAAAGAGTACAGTGAGAAAGTACAGTGTCACTTTACAGGAATGAGTTGAGTGAAAGAAACTGAGTAGACGCGTCTGAGTCCGTTGATCGTTGCATCCTTGCAAAGATCATGTAGCGTGCTACTTTAGTCGTTGCGCTGGTAATTCTGTGCGTTGTACGCATCCATCGCGGCTTGGTTCTTGATAGTGCCGCTAGAAGCTGTTGGGGAGGCAGCCGTGGCCTCTGGCTGGTAGATGTCGACCTGTGTGCATGTTAGAGAAAGCTGAGAGTGCGTCTGTGTCCACCCACCGAACGTGCGTTGTTGGTCCTGGTAGGAGCCGCGAAGACAGTAGCAGCCATTGCCACAGCGAGAGTGAAGACGGCCTTAAAATTCATTTGGATGTATGATGTAGCTGAACAAGCTGTGCGATCTACGCCCTTTTTTTATACCCCTCAGATCAAAGTTCAGGGTGCTGCGGGTGGATCAATGAAACTGAGTTGACTGAGAGTATGCGGGGAAATGTATGAGTATAGGCATTTATACACCGATGTTGCGCTTGTATGGTCTCTTTCCCAAATTTGGACTAATTGCGCCCATTCCCTTTTGTGGCAGCGTCACGAGGCTTTGTGTAACCAAACTGTCGTAGTGCAACAAGGTGAAGGATGGCTCTGGAGTGTTTCGGAGGCAGTTCTCTAAACTTTTCAAGGGCTTTATACACGCCTACCCTACGTTCTATCAAAGTCTATCGCACACTGCATGCAGAATAGAATGGTCGTTAATTCATGTACAATTTTGAGTCAAGATATTTCAAATTTCTTAGCAATAGTTGTTTACGCCTTGCATTGATCACTTCTGCATCTGCTCGTCCACTTTTCCAAGTCTACCCATGTGCGATGAGGGGCGAGAGCTCTCCAGGACCGCTGGGTCGTCAGTGAAGACGCGGTCGTCCTTGGGCAGCTGTTAGAACATCGGCACCAGGAGTCATGCTACCCACGACATTCAGCGTCTCGGAACCATCGTCGCGAGCAAGCCCGACTTTCATTTCCTTCTTTGCGCTGTCGTCGCTCTTTTTGTTTCCAAGCTTGTTGAGTAAATCTTTCGTAGTTTGCATTTCGAGTTGGTTGTCAGCTTCTAAGTTCATTCGCACTCTCATTCTCCTTGCGTGAGAAGCAGCCCCTCACACATTATGACGCAGTTACGATGTATTGTCTCGCATACAGACCCAGCATGTCTGAGATGCTCTCATAAGCGACTGTCTCCAAGCGACTGTTTCGGAAGACCGTCGTTGACGTTGACATGCTCGAAGAAGACACTTTATCGATCGAAGCAGTGTTGAACGAAAGATGCGACGAGCGTGGGCTGCCAGCAAGGTCATTGAAAGTTAAAATTGCAAATCTGAATACAAAGAAATATCGGATTTGAGCCCGACAAGTTTCGCTCCCCCAATCTCGAAATTGAGTGTTGCGATGAAGATTTTCATTTGCAGAAATGCGGTGCAAAAAAACTCTCCGAGGTGGGCTCGAACCACCAACCTCTCGATTAACAGTCGAACGCGCTAGCCAATTGCGCCATCGGAGACTGAATTTGAAAATTCTTTGGTACTATATATTCTTTTTATTTCACAGTAATTGCTTATATTGTGCTCGTTGAAGGCACTTTTGATTAACACGAAAGCACCAGCGTTGTACTTGAGCCATGAAAAATAGTATGAGGATTATTTCACGCACCTAGTCACTATAATGGTCATCTAGGTCTCGCGAGTGCGCGAGCAAATTTGCATCGGAGGCAGCACGAATGGGGCTGCTAACGGTCGCGCACACTTCTATCGTCATATCATTGTATGCTACCCTATTGTCACAGAGATCTTTTGCGGAGATTGCGCAGTGTGCGAAAATTTCGACGTGATCAATTAAGGAGAAGTCAAAGCAGACGTGCGCAGCCAGAAGACAGACAAAGAGGAAACAAGAATGAGAACAAGATGCATGATGTGTGTTATTGATATAAGTTGACAAATGAATAGCTCGTGATATGAATGATCTTCAAATGGATATCAATGAAGTATTTGTGTAGATATAAAGCAGTTGAGTGGGTAAGTGATTTTGAGTGTGAGCAATCTTGTCATATATCAGCGACGATGACATTATCGTACCCCTCATAACCAGGTATGTCAGGGCCTTGCATGAACGAGATATTAGACATGCGATGAAACTTGCCCTTCGTATCACGTTCGTAAGTTCTGCTATTGCGTTTATGGAGTGTATATTCGAAGTTTTTCGATTCGTTGAGCTGATACACGAACACGAGACAGACGGAGTCGTAGGGGAGATTGAAGAAGGCTTTGTCATACTCGCCAAATAATTCTTCGTCCTCTTCCGTGCGACCCACAAAGAGTAGCTGGTAATAATCGAGCTTCGGAAAGTGCGTTGCGAGTGCGGACATGCTCAAGTCTTTGAGTGAGGAGATGTTAGACATATCCTGAAAGACTGCATTGAGAGTGAGGAACTGCGCGCATTCCATATAGACTTTCTTGACAGTGTTGGATGCAGGTATAGTGCGCAGAATGTCTTTCTGAATCGTTGGTCTATTCAGCTTCACGTAGTCGCTGTTCGTTAACCCGCATTGATAGCCAGGCGACACTTCCATGCGCATGTCGAGAGTAAGTTTCTTGAGATTTGGGAGCTCTGATATGGCTGCAGCTAGCTCCATCAGCCCGTCGATTTGCGCGTTCACGAATGGGTGGAACCCTTTCTGCGGGATGCTGAGACGACCTCTGCGCCATGTGAGTTCTCTTGGGGTGTATTAGAAACGTTAGCATAAAAGACAACACCCCACCTTATATACTTCCTCGCCTTGTCTGACTTGAGGAACTCAACCAGGCTGACAATCTCCTCGACCCTGCCTGTCGTCTTGAACGCCTCGCTGTCGAATTTCATGAGGGGTATGGTGAAGTGCTCCCAGACGATAGGTGCGCAGATGCTGCTGAGGCGTCTACAGGAGTGTGAGAGCGGTGTGATGTCCTTGTACGACACGAGCTGAGTGACTCTAGTGAGGAGGTGATTAGGGAGTGACAAGAGAGGAAACTTGTTCTTGCGTTCAGTGCACTGTGTGTCGTATAAGAAATACTGGAAATCACCATCAAAAAGGAAATGTACACACCTCCTTGCATCCCACTTCGGGGAGAATAGAGGGCGACTGAACGTGCTGGAAATGGGACAAGCTGATACCGTCGTTGCCGTATATGAGGTGATAATCTACTGGCATCTTCTTAGCGCGCGTGAGGCGTGGCCAATTGAAGGAGCCGTGTTTATTGAGTATGAGGTGGAAACCGTCTGCGGTCTTCTCGCAGCTGAAGAGGGTCTTTACCTTATCATAGAGACTGATCTCAATGGCAATATCATACTGATTGTTCATGTGGGAGGAGACAAACAGTTTGGAGAAGGTCTCGGTCTCAACGATTTGGAGCTCTGGGAGGACAGAAACCTGGTTGAATTTAAAAGATAAGAGGATGCGATTGACGTTGGGGTCTGTGACGGACGTCTGCTGGTCCCAGCGAACTTCTGCCTTTACTTTTGGCATTTCGGTTGTCGTGGTTGAGAACAAAGGAAGGACAAGTGTAAACAAGTGTTGATGATTCATTGATGATTCATTGATGATTCTAAATGTACAAGTCTCTATGCAAGCAAGCAGAGTATTCTATGTGGCTGGTGTGTTTTACTGCAGTTTCATTATCTGCTGGTAGACAATCGAGGGCAGGCTAGTCCTGAGTTCGTCGCCGAGCTGAGCAGCGGTGCTATTGAGTGTGTGCAGCTGCTGTTTCTGGTACTGAGAAGTAGACTGCTTATCAGCCTTGGTGACAGCTGGACCGACTTCCTTCTGCAGTTTCTGATCAGTGTATCTGATAATGTTATTCAGTTCAGAGATATTGATCTTCGTCGTGTTCTTGTACTCGAATCTACCAAGCTGCTCACTGGCGTCGTCGATAACGATATTGAGTTGGTGAAGCAGCGGATTCACTTGCTCGGCTTTGACGCTGTATTGCTCATTCAGCTCACTCAGGCTATGCAGCGCCCTTGTGTAGTTCTTGTTGAGATCGATATTGCGCACAATCTCCGTTATCGATAGCTCGTGGGTGGGTGAAGATGTGGCGGTGGTGTGGGTATTTGAAGCTGTGGATGTGGCTGTGGCTGTACTACTTAAAGACTCTGCATCTTCCTCTTCCTCCTCCACCTCCGTCTCCTTCTCGTCGCTGATGCTGCTGCCACTCAACTTGCCCGACTCCGCAATCGGTCTCTGGGACGCACCAGCGCTGCTGCCATCCACCGCCGTCTTCCCCTTCGCCGTCGTCGTCGTCTCCTTAAATCCCACCTGCGCGGAGACAATGGCTGCTGCACACAAAGTCAGTTGGAAGCACAGCAACCGCATTCCCCACTTACCCAATAAGGCAACTACTAGTAGAATAAACGATTTGTTCATTTTTATGCCTTAGATAATGACTGTAGATACACAACCCACACTAAGCGCATTGCGGACCTTATGATCTCTCTTGGCAGCCGCACTGTTTCAAAATGCTGCGCACGCTCACATGCAACAAATGCAAACGAAGTAATACCACCACTGCGCATACACAGTCACACACAAAATAATCAATCTACCCCCTTCCCACACTTACAAGACCCTTGTCTGACGCACGCGCAACCGTTGCATTGCGGATTCAGAAATTTCTCCAGACCCTAGACAGGGGCTGCAAGACAGCTATGTGAGTGACACTCCCAACCCTCTAAATATCACATCCTGTCCATCACCAGCGTACCTCAGAGACCAAAATAGGTTCAGCCAAGATACCTCTATGACACAATCACTTGCATGATAAAAATGCATGTCTTTACAATGTCACGCGATTCTCAACTCTCAGCCTAGTTTGACCTGCTTGTTGTCGCGTCCGCCATCATCTACCTCACTCTTTCGCTTACCGAACGAAATCTTGCTGCCGAGCTTGATGCCAGCCTGGGGTGTTCCACCACCACTAGCGCTACCAGTGCCACCGCCAGTTCCACCACCAATTGGCGCGAATGACGACTTTGTCCGCTTCTCAGACGGTGTGCCTGAGGCTGTGCTCTGAGTGCCACCGAGGGGGACGAATGAGCTGGTGCCTTGCTGAGGCAGTTGGGGTGTGTGTGCCTTGGCCGTGTCACCACTAGCGTTAGTATTGACGCTTGCGACTCCAGCAGACATTCCTCTCTCACTGACTCCGACACTGCCCGCCCTATCACCATCGTCCCTCTTCTTCCCTTTGGACAAGCCAGCGCCGGCATCGAACATGGTATCTGTCTGCGGCGCAGCGCCTCTATTACCTACGGACAGCACCATATGTGCTGATCCCATAGCTTCCTGTCTAGCCTGGAACGACGACATCATATTGAGTGGCGTCTCGCCCGCCGTCATTGCCAACTGCTTGCGCTCGTTCTCCACCTTCTTAAGCATCTTCTCTTTGCCCTTTGTACCCTGTCCCTTGCCGTGGAACTTGTAATTGAGATACTTCCACGCCTCCTTGGTCGACTGAGATCTACCCGTCTCGTCAAAGTACTTGATATCAACTGAGGGCTTGTAGTTGCGCTCAAACGCCTCTTTGTCTTCTTGCGCTGATCGCGCCTCTCGCTGTCTGTTCTCGTAGTCCCTCTGTTGTTGAGTTTTCGAGGTATCGCTCCGAATGCGCATGCGCTCCTCTTCACGATGTATCTCGCGAGCGCGCTGCTCTGCTAAGAACTTGATGTTCGCTTGCTGCTGCTCCTCTTTCGCTCGCTGCTCAGGCGTCAGCGTCTCGATCTGGCCCTGCTGCTTGAGAGACGCGAGTAAAGATCCAAGTCCTTTGCCGGCTGTAGGTTGTGCATACGCGGACGCGGACGTTTCAGGCGTGCTGTCTTCCTCTTTCACGGCTTCTTCTGCCTCGCCGCTACCTTCCTGCTGCTTGATGCCATCCACATCCTCCACTGTGACATCCATGTCTTCAGCCATAGCGGCTGCGTCTGCTGTTGGACCAGATAAGCCGACGTCCAGGTCAGCGTCAGGCTCTGCCTTCACCCTGCTCTCATACGACTCCTGCTGAGGTGCCAACTGAACCGTCCGTATGAATTCAGATGTGTCGTCGAACTCTAGTCCACCCGCGCTGCTCGACTGCTGCTGGTTATCCACCTCCTCTAAACTCTTCAGCTCTGCTGCTATCTCTTCAGGCTTCTTCTGACGCGCTGACTTCTTGAGCTTGTTGCGTCTCTGCCTGGCGAGCGCCACCTGCAGATCGTCGTCGTCGATAAAGTTAGAGTGCTCGAGATTGGCGCGTTCACGAGGCGGTGGCGGTTTGACATCCACTTCCATCTGATTCTGCTCGCCTTCCTCCTCTCTCGACTCGGCTTTGCGCGTGCTCTTCTTCTTTTTCTTTGTCTTGGGCTTTTTGAAACCAACGTCGCCCTCTTTCAAGAAATCGCTAGCTTCCTGGTTTTCTTAGGCGATAGGTTAGCAAGAGCGATAAAGCTAGAAACCCATCACCTACTCAAGTAGTCGAGGCTGAGTAGCGTCTTGTTCACTTTCTCATCTCCCTGCGTCAGCGCATTATCCTCCTCATTAGCAGCCTTTGACGATGCAGGTGCAGGAGCATCTCCAAGTCTGAATCCCGATTCCGAAGCGCCTCCAAGTTCGTCATCGTACTTGCTAAGCAGGCCAGCTTTCTTCGCAGTACCATCAGCACCAAACTCTTCATCGTCTAAACCGGTATACTGATGTGCTTTGATGCCTTTCCTCAGCTCAGCTCTCTCCTTTCCGCGTTCGTCTTCGGCGAGATCGAGATTCTGGAGCTCGTCGTCGTCCTCATCGAGCACACCACCATCTTTGAGGGTAAGAATATGGTCTTTACCTTCTGCAAAGTCCTCCATGTCATGTGACACTTTGAGACCGGAGAGATGAGATTCATTGTAGTCCTCCTGTTGGTAGAGGTTGTCCTGCTCAGCTTGAGCTTTGGCTACGCGCTCAGCAGCTTCTTTCTGCTTGCGCTTGAGACGCTTAGCCCATTTCTTTGCGTCGTCCTCGCCTGTATCGTCACCTAAGGTTTTGCCTTTTAGTCGTTTATTGAGTTCTAACTTGTTGCGTGCCCTGTAAGTGGTGTGAGAGGGTGGTGGTGGAGTGAATGAAGCCACTGACTTTTCAATCTTGAGCCTCTGTGACTCGTCGTCCTTGTGCTTCTGTTCATCTGCTTTGAGAGTGGCGTAGTTTGATTCAGCCGACTTTGAAATTGGGTTATTGGACAACACAAAATCTTGGCGCAATAACCCACCTTCTCCTTATCCTCGCCGCCTTTGTCAGCTTCAGGCTCAGCTTGAATGGGCTAGAGATGAGCGTCAGGGAGGGGAGATGCGGGGAGATAGCAAGCGGTATACGCACCTTCAAGCCGAGCTTGATACGCATGGCGTTGGTCTCTTCCAACGACAGCGATTCAGCCACTTGTGACATTTTGATGATGACAATTAGAGATAAAGAGATTGCAAACGATTCAGAGGTAACCAAGTGAAATTAATTCGTTAATACAGAATTGTAGAAAGGGGGAATAGCATAAAAGATAAATATTACTCAAAGCAAGCCCAGCTTAGACGACGCCTGGCTTTGGCTCAGCCGTGGTCTCTCCAGTAGACACGGATTGGGAGACGTCGATGGAGCCGGTGAAGGATGAGCCACGCTCTTGGGCCTTGGACTTGTAGTTGCGGATGGCAGAGCGGATGGCGTCTTCAGCGAGCATAGAGCAGTGGAGTTTGACTGGTGGGAGAGAGAGCTCACGGGCAATCTCAGTGTTCTTGATAGCTCCAGCCTCGTCGAGCGTCAATCCCTTGACTCTCTCTGTCATGAAGGAAGAAGAAGCGATTGCGGATCCACAGCCGAAAGTCTTGAACTTGACGTCTGAGATGAGTCCCTGGGGGAGCGTAAGATGATGAGTACTCTAGTATACGCCTACTCACGCTATCATCAACCATTATTTGCAACTTCATCACATCGCCACAGGCAGGTGCACCGACGATACCCGTGCCCACATCCTTGTCGTTCTTGTTGAGTGATCCCACCTAGCAGCTCTGTTAGTATGTATCCTCCACGCCACACACTTTCCACTCACATTGCGTGGGTTTGAGTAGTGGTCCATCACACGTTCATGGTACAGACGAGCGGTGGAAGGACCAGCGAGTGAGCGTGGCTGTACGCTTGGTCTGGCAGCAGCCACGGATCTTTGTGCGATTCTGGCAGAGTTTCTGAATGCGTTGATAAACATTCTGTTGATGGTTGGATAAAAAGAGTTATCTGATTTGTCGAGCAGACGTCACGAAAATCAGATTTTAAGATAATATTCTTTTCAATTCCACGCATGTGAACAAGCTTCATAATACAAATCATACTGTCCAAACCCTCCAATCACAGCTACGAGCACCATCCACGCATTCTTCTTATCGCAGCTGTAATCGGTCATTTGAAGCACCGATATCACTTTCCGGGCAACAACCCGCAATTCACTGACTAAATTCCCACTATGCTCGTCTGGTCTACTCGCTATTAAGAACAGCAGCCACCGCGTCTGTCTGTCCCCAAGTTCCCGCCTCTGTATCGCATCCTCCACGATAAACGTCATAAGCGTCAGCGCCGATACCTTACATAATATGTCAGATGAATGCTTATCCACGCTGTACTACACTCACAGACGTCAGCGATTTCATTATAGCTAGCTTGGGCTCCCGCGATAAGTCATTCACGTAGTTAAGCCAGCCTCCTTTGTCCTTCTTACCGGGGAAAGGCATGTATCCATCCGGCAAGTCGCTTAGTGATGGTGTCTGTACGCTATTCAGACGCTGTGACGCAGTCAGCGTGTGCAGCCACGGCGAAATTCGCTAACCTTGCGAAGATTCTTGAAATTGGCAGCGTAAGACAGCCGCCACTCTACTGTGGGTTCCTGCAACACAGCCACATCTGCATTTCCCTCCTTCTCCACGCCCTCGTCCCTGCCACTCGATTCGTACGGATTCGTTACGCGTTTCTGATTCGGTATAGTCGCAGCTTCTCGCCTGGCGTAGCGTATGAGGAGATGTACACCCAGTGACACCATTCTCACCTCACTGTGAATAGATACTGCAATCCATCTTCCACTTCGCCGCTGAAATCGCTGGGGAGATCCGCGACGGGGAGTACCTGTGGACCAGTATTGTTATCCTGTTCATACGCCATTCAATCTCCTCTTTGATATCAAAAAAATGCTTATCGGCCGGTGATGCACTTAATCCGACACTGTCACCGTCCTCTCTAACCGAATCCGCCATGTGGAAACAGCACAAAAACCTGCAAACGGTGCACAAGAGTCTGAGCAGTGCTCGTAGGAGCATCTCTACAGCAGTGAGTTTGCGCATCTCCCAAGAATCCCGTCTTATCAGCGCAGGCGACTGCCTATCTCGAGCCAACGCATCCAGACGCCCCACAGCCGCAAGCCGTGCACGACAAGCTTGCACGCTACGCTAACAGTGTCGTAAACACTTACGCACGCCCTCCCGTCATCTTCACCCGCGGAAAAGGTCTCTATCTCTATGACTCACAGAATCGCGAATATCTCGATATCAGCGCTGGTATAGCTGTGAATGCCTTAGGACACTCAGATGCGCAAGTGGCTAAGGTCATGGGCGAGCAGGCTGCTAAACTTTTCCACAACTCAAACCTGTACCACAACGAGTGGTCTGGAGAGTTAGCTCATCTGTTGACCACGCTCACAAAGCAACATGGTGGTTTAGGGTACGCTCCTAACTCCCCAACTGACGGCCCTGGTCTTAAAGTCTTCTTCGCCAATTCAGGCACTGAGGCAAACGAGGGCGCACTCAAGTTCGCTAGAGTTCACGGCAAGCAGGCCAGCGCTGACAAGATTGAACTCGTGTGCTTTAACAATGCGTTCCACGGTAGAAGTATGGGTGGATTGTCCGTCACTAGCAACCCCAAGTACCAGGATCCTTTCGCGCCACTCGTCCCAGGCGTCAAGGTCGGAGATATCAACGACATACATGGCCTGCAGACACTCGTTACTGAGAAGACCTGCGGTGTCATCATCGAGCCTGTGCAGGGAGAGGGTGGTATTCATAACGTCGACATTGAGTTCCTCAAGGCGTTGCGCAAGCGCTGCAACGAAGTTGGCGCAGTGTTGATATACGACGAGATTCAGGTGGGTGTTGTTGGATATTACCGATTTTCTAACACAACGCCCAGTGTGGATTGTTCAGGAGCACAGACATGTGGGCACACTCGGCACTACCAGCCGAGACGCATCCCGATCTGATCACAATGGCGAAGCCCCTCGCCAACGGTTTCCCAATCGGTGCAATCATGATGCGCGACAATGTCGCGAACCATGTATCTCCAGGTGAGTAGTGTTACTTTCGAGATTGGCGCAAGACTGACAAGGCGGGGTGTAACAGGTATGCACGGCACAACATTCGGTGGCTCACCATTATCGACATGCATCGCGCACCACGTACTCACGCGCATGTCGCAGCTCCCTGATCTGAAAGAACGTGCCACGGTGCTCAAGACGCGATTGAGCGGTCTGGCTTCAGCGTATCCGGATCTCATCAAGTCAGACATCCGCGGCCGAGGATTCTTGCTCGGTGTGCCATTCAAGGATACAGCGCACCCCGGTCGCGCATTGGCACTGGCACGCGAACGTGGTTTGCTCATTCTCACCGCTGGATCAGACGCTGTGAGGATAGTGCCGAGTCTGACAATCAGCGAGGAGGAGATAAACAAGGCTTGCGATATCTTTGAAGCTGTTCTGGAAGTGATGAGGAAGGAGCTTGCCTGAGCTGCAACGTTTTGACTTAAGCAATGTTATATACCTCCCACTTCGTTAGACAAAAATGTATAGAATTTACAATTTCATCATTTTAATTACTTCGTCGGATATTCACATCCTCCTTCTCTTATCAGTACCACATCGATGCGCGGACTCGACAGAGCGTACAGCGACCCCAACGACGACCAGCGCATGGCGCCGGCGGAAGCCGTTGAGCCAGAACAGCCGGGCTCGCGCAGCATATTGAGCAGATGGGCATTATTCCGCAACGCCTACCGCGAGGAACTGGCCGAGTTTCTAGCCTGTTTCGTGCTGATAGTGATCGGTGCGGGTGTCGACTGTCAATATGTATTGCAAGGGTCAGGCGTAGCGTTATCAGTGCCTCTGACCTGGGCATTCGGTGTAGCTGGTGCGGTGTGGATAGCTGGTGGAGTATCAGGTGGGCATGTGAGTGAAATAAGTGTCTAGTATTCCCAAACCCCTTAATTACTCACACTTCCAGCTCAACCCAGTTGTCACTCTCTGTCTCGCCATATTCCGTGGCTTCCCTATGCGCAAAGTACCTCGCTACGCGGTTGCGCAAGTGCTGGGATGTTTCGCGGGCGCTTGCATCGCATACGCTAACTACCACTTCTCTATCGATCAGTACGAGAACGGGTTGCGCACAATCCACGGCGCTACGGCTACAGGAGGATTGTTCTTCACTATGCCACAACCTTACCTGCCTGCTCTCAATTGCTTCTTCGACGAGTTCCTAGGCACTGCCGTTCTCGTCGGTGTCGTTTTTGCCTTGTCAGACAAATCTAATCTCAGCCCTCCACACGGAACTATGCCTTTCGCTCTCTTCCTCACCATCTTCGGTCTCGGCGCTGCACTTGGCGGTAACACGGCCGGTGGTTTCAACCCTGCTAGAGACTTCGGTCCTCGTCTTATGTGCTGGTTCACTGGGTACGGTAATGAGGTGTGGTCCTTCTTCGGCCAGTACTGGCTCTGGTGCGGCTGGCTTGCCCCTCTCAGTGGCGGTATCGCTGGTGCTTTCGTCTACGATGTGCGTATACACTGTTTGCTGGTTACGTCACTAATCATTTCGTTATCAGGCATTCATCTACTCGGGCACTGACTCGCCAATCAATACGTGAGGGATGTATCGATTGTCAACTTCGTCTAATATCACTCAATAGGAAGAAGCCACACACTTTCGAGTCTGGCGTACTCGCATAGCTGAGTGCGTCACCGCGTCATCTGCCGAGACCCGCAATCGTGGGCGCTCAAAACGGACACAAACGATGCTTTACTTTACTTACTTCTCTGCTTGCTTGCCTCTATACTATTACATACCGCAAATACATTCATAATGCACACATTTTCACGTCCAAGCTGAGATTCATGAGAAACGGAGAGAGACAAGAAGGGTATTTGTGTTGCTGTTGTGTTGACGTTTAAACTATTCCTTTGGACACCGAGAAGAGTGAAAATTGTGAGGTTGAGGGTGTTTGGGGGGCAGTGAGTGTGATTTCATTATCGTTCTGGGCGCTTGTTAGAGGATACCCTAAAAGTACCTTCAAGCACCCACACTTAATTCATCTGATCGTCGTTTCATTCAAAATCCAAACGTGTTCTCTCCAGAGTCTAAGCAGCGCGTCAGAAACGATTATAACCACAACACAAGCTGCTTACACGTGACGTATAAGAAGCCATCCTCGTCCTTGTGCTCGTTGTAGATAGCGCTCATAAGAGCAGCCGTTGGTGGGAGCTCCTCGTTGACGAAGATGAAAATGGCCTAATTGGGCTGAGAGTTAGCAAAGAGGGACCTTGTCGAACCTCAACCCACCTTCTCTGGCGCCAGCTTGATTCTCTTTCTGATAACGTACACGAATTGACCGACGGTGAGGTCCTTTGAGAGAGTGAGTTGGGCGACCTACATCTACACAAAACGGGTCACCCACAGAAGGAACCAAATACTTCTTCTTGTCAATTGTAGGAATATCAGTTTTATCGCCTTTCTCGCAGATTACCTGGCGTCATGGCCGAGTGAGCGAGGAGCGTGCCCCTGAGATGGTGCGACGTACGGGAATTCTGTCTGGGTACTTTGATCTGATTCTGTCAGCCTCAGCTTTGCGTTTCTCTGTGGAAAATCAAGCTGTGTGAGTGGATTGGTGGCTGACTGAGAGCCAGAGTCTGCGTACCGAATGGGTGCTCGTCCTAGAAACGTCAACAATTAGTCAAGTGCTTCATCACTACACCTTCCACGCTATAGCTCACCTTAAATTTCGATCTCACCATATTGGCTGATGGATGATCACTATCAAGCGTGCATTGCTCATTCGAGACTGTTTAAATTACATTACACTAATAAAACCAAAGAAAATCAAGCAAAATTATTATGCAGCCCTACTCTGTTGATATAATATGTCAATATCCCTTTTTTGCTTTCAGGTATTTGTCCCAGCTCGAACAACTTGGTCTCGTCGCGTAGGACTGATTGAGCAGCGACGATGACCTTGACAGCCGACTGTCTGACTAAGCCATTGTCGTAGTTGAGGCCCTATTAGTAGCTATGTCAGTTGACGCGTGATTACAACTCACTTCCACTCACCTTCATCAGTACCTCCTGCACACGCGGTATCTCCTCCTCCAGCACTTCAGCAGGCAATCTCAGGAACAGTCTGCCGAGCGCTTTGAGTGCGAGTGAGAACGACATAGCCACTTTGTTGGTATCGCTGTCGTCATTGTGCCAGCTTAGCTCGAGTGCACTCTCTAAGGCACCGACACCGCATATTGGGTCGATGCTGTCTGTGAACAATTCCATCAGGGCATCGGCAGCATCGTAATTCTTGGGCGATGTTAGCTTGCTTTTATAGCTGACGGATCACCCACCTCTTTCCTACTAGACAACCGCAGCTTGATGAGACTGTTGAACACGCTCATCTCACTACCGATGAGCAGGCCAGCCTGTTTGTCGATGAGGTTGCGAAGGAGCCTGAGCGTCGCGTCTTGCTGTTCAGCCGAGTGCTTTTGGGCGTATTAACATTAGATAAAACCGTCAGAGAACACCCACACTTGCATCATCCAGCATCAGCAAAGCGCCTTCCAGCACACTCGTGAATGTATTTCCCTGGCTCCAAATGCTTTGCTCGCCATTCTCTTTGTCTGAGTAGGGATACATAGCGCTGATGCTGCTGAGTTGATCGAGCTCGCTAGTGGTGAGAGAGTCACCCGCGACAATCTTCTCTTTCGCACTGTCCAGGACGTCCACATGCTTGTCGTGTGTGGAGTCGCGTAAGCTGTTGTCTTTGTTTTCATCTTGAGCGTGGATATTAGCATCAATCATGTACTACCTACACACTCACATGCATCTACCCTGTTCAACCACCATTGATTGCTGCCTCCCACCTTGCGTATGTCCTGCATGACGCGCGGTGTGCCAGCCTTATTCATCGGTGAATCAACAGTCTGCTGAGCCTGTTGCAATATTTTTCTCATCTTAGACGGAGGAGTGGCTACGCTCTCTCTGATTGAGATATTAGCTACGGCAGGAGCTGGCTTAGTGTGTTTGACAGGCGTAGCTTGATCGCCGCTGTCCTCCACTGCAGTGTTCTGTTCATCGTCATTGACTTGCAGTAGAGTGGCAGTGCTTTCAGCTATCCTCGACACATTCTCACTATCCTCCGCCAGATCAGTGCTCACGCTGCTCTTCTGCTTCGGTGTACCCTCTGACCGCGATGAGCTAACGCTAGTTGAGAGTGGACGTTTGTTGACTGATTTCTGCAACTTGAGTGGAGAATCATCAAAGCGCATCATCTCCATCTCTTCATCATCATCATCATCATCATCCTGTTCGTCTGTCTGCTGCGCTGTACTCTCAATCTCCTTTCTGTTCGCAAGCAAGAATGTGTCTTCCATTGCCGAATTATTCTGCCATTCTTCAGGCTGGCTCTCTTTCATGAGACTGCCGAACGGCGTACTGTGTTCGCCCATCATAGCAACACTAAGTCGTTCACTTGGTCGACGCATTTGAGCAGGCTGTCCCAAAGGCGATGGACGGTGTGGAGGCGATCCATATGCTTTACTGGTTACAGTGCTGTTCGTGCTATCATTAGGATTGAACGACTGACGCAGAGGTGATGACTCCTTAGGGGATGTCGACAGTGCGCGATTCGAAGTACGCAAAGGCGTTGGCGAACGTTGACTCATGTCTTGCTCGTGAGAAGAAGAAGCAGCAGGAGACCCAATTTGCATCGGGGAAGCAGGTGCAACATCAACATCCGCTGCATCTGCTTCTTCAGGATTCGCCATGTTTAATTCTTCCATCTCTACTGTCTCCACTGTCTCTACTACTTCGGTAATTTCCACCTTATCAGCAGTACTCTCAACACCGCTTTCGGCACTCTCCTCCACCTTATCTTCACCTTGCTCCATAGACTCATCAGCGAACTCATCCTCTGGGGCACGTTCATCGCCAGTCTTCTCTTGGCCGAGATACGCCACTGGTGGGGATCTCTGCATGGTAGGAGTCGCGCTTCTGCTCTCCGGCTGCTCCTGTGCATGTGCCCTCTTGTCTGGCGTGTCTGGCAAAGGTATCGTTGATTCAGGTATTGGGCCAGTTTTATTTCTCGCGATGAAAGCCGCCTTAGCCTCTTTGAATTGCTGACTCCTAGCAGCGATGCCTCCTCTCTTAGGTTGCGACTGAGCAGTGGTCGTAGCCGCCGTCTTCGCCTTCTCGAGCTGTTTGCGAGCAGTAGGGTCCAGACTATCGATAAGTTTGGTAGCCTGCGCCGACCAGACCTTCTGGAAAGCCCAATATGTTGTACGTCCTTGCTCTCTCACTCCAGGATTAGCATCCGCGAGCGTCTTCTTGATGCAAGCCTCCAGCACTGGCACAGCGCCCGTCTGCTCCATGTGATGTTTGTGTACTGCATGAGTCTCTATAATGACCCGCAAGTGCGTAATAGCGAACTGTCTCGGTGCTGGCGCCTTCTCGTTGATGGCGCCCTGTATGACATTGAGTATACGCGAGCTGTATGAGACATTGCGCAGTATAGAACCTAGAGCAGATTGTGAATGCTGCACGACAATTTTCTTAGTCAGAGTCGCCATGCGCATCAGACAAGCAATGACCGGTTCAGCGAAAGTGTCCATTTGAGATTTGAGGAAGTGACTAAGATCGACGCAGAGGTTAATAGCATTCAAGGCAAGAGTTGTACGCAATGATTGTGCTATGTTTATAACACCATCAATGTTGCTTTTCATGCTTTGCACAAACATGTCAGGGTATTGGAGATGTACTTGACCACGAAGCATTCCCCTCAAACGCTTTATTTGGGTCTCGCGCGGTATCCAATTCTGTTCTGTCTCTTTGCCACTGAAGAGGGCGTGTATAGTCTCGAAATCTTTCTCGAGGTCCTTGGATGATGCTGCATACACTGGATCTAACTTCTCTACGTCGCTTTGCGATGGTTGTGGTGGTGCTTGTGAGTGTGTTTGTGTTTGTGACTGGGATTGTGCGTGTGTCTGTGCCTGAGTCTGCGTCTGCGGCTGCGAATGCGAATGCGATTGTGAATGCGACTGTGATACACCACCTCTGAATCCAAACGAGGATGGTGGCCGCGCTGCAGTGTGTGCATGGTAGTGAGCACCGGAACCCGCGAGCTTCTCTTCTTCGGTAGGATCATCAATCGGCATAGGCACCAGCTCAGGTTTGAAATTAGTGCTCCTAAGTACGCCATCTAAAATTTCATCCGCGACATTCTTCTTAATGCCCTTATCAGTGATCTCCTTCTTAAGACTAGTCTTTGCCTGCGCAGGCGAGTTTCTGAAGAGGGTGATGATTGTCGATCTAGCAGCCTCGCGAACGCTGCTGTCTGGGTCTTCGAGCAGGGTGACGAATTGAGTCAGAAACGAGCGAAGGGGGAAAGAATGAAGAGGGTGAAGAGTAGCGAGATGAAGTAGAGTCTGCTCACGAATCCTCCAAGCTTTACCAGCCAAGCCTTGCTCGCGCAGAGCCTTCTCTAGTACATTCCAAGGTGTTTCAACAGAATCTCTAGACGACGTGCTTGATTTTATTGATGAATGCAACTTAGATTGTGATTGTGAGCCATATTTCAATGCACCAATTGATAAAGCCATGAGTGAAGCACGCGCAGCGTCTCTCATCCTCTCTTTCTGATCAGCGAGTTTCTCAATGAGACCATTTGGGGGAGCGAGGAAAGCGAGTAAACCAATTTTGAGTTGTCTGTAATCGCTGCTATCCTCTGACGCGTCAGACAGGATTGGAATGTAAGTAGGGAGGATTGCGATAACGGCGTGGCTAAGCTGAGCGTTTGGAGAGCGTAGATTAAGTTTAAGGGTGTTGGTGATGCTCTCCAAGTGCTCAAATTGATCACGCGTTAAGCCACCTGTGCTGAATAGATCCTGTAATGCGTGTATAGCTTGTATCTTGTTATCGACGGCTGTAAATGAGATTTATGAGTAACTGCGTTACTAAATCAATCCATATAAGAACCCACGCGAGTAGCTCTTCAACACGCCCAACGATTTACTCAGCGAATCCATTTCGAGCCTTGGTTGTTTAGCGTTAACGTTGAACAATCATGTGGGCGAAAGAGTCGCGGATTATTCGAGGCAGTCAAAGATTCCTACAAAAAGCTTTATCCACGCATTCTCAATCGACGCAGAGAATCACTCAGCTTTACACTGGATCTCTTTCAGACGTATACCGCAAACTCAAAGTCTTCTCTTTCGGTAGCTTAGGCGCTGCGTTTGCAATTTCCCCAATTATCGCAGTATTGGATGCTCCCATAAACACCGCTGGTAGAATCTTCCTCATCACCACCGCACTCGGTACGAGCATCACGTCCACCGGTATGATCCAGTGGTGCGGTAAGCCATACGTGTCTTCTATGAAAGTGTTGCATGACAGCGCACGCGATAGACAATCTATAGAACTCATCACGCATTCATTCTCACTCAAAAAATTACGGACAATCGTACATGACACACAGTGGTTGAGAAGAGCTGATCGTCCATTAGCGACGTGGGAGGTATCTGACGGCGAGCTGCGCGCTTCTGCAGACAGCTACCGCGATGACGGCGTAAAGGAGATCGTGGCAGAGACTTTCGATGTCAAAAGCGATAACAAGATCGGTGAATGGTTCGTGCTCTGGAAGAGACAAGGCGATGCGGTCGTTGGGGAGGTCCAAAAGACAGGCGCTGTGGACAGATACTTTAATGTGGACGAGAAGTCAGTGCCAAGCGTGAAGGTGGCCGGGTAATATGAGAAATTGTCATGTATAAGCGTACTAAATTAGATATCTAGAATGTATTAGTCATTAGATCACCTCAAAGTACTCTCACTCACCTAAAGAGCGGATGTTTGTCTCCTAGACTCGCTATCTCCAAGTCACTCATCTCCGCCAACCCAAGGAAGGCTTTTTGGTCGAAAGCCACATCTATGCCGTCATTGTCCTCCTCCTTCTGTTTTGCAATTGAGCTTCTAAATTCAAGCCTCCTTCTGTACTCCTCTGGACTGCCAAACAGCGTATTCCGACGCTCATTCTCGCGTTGCAGGAGGAATCGCACGCCCAAGCTTGTGATGATGCCAATCACGCACAGAGCGAGGCAATAACCATGTCCTGGGAGGAATCGTGGGCCTGTGGAGTCAGCTGCAGTGTTTTAGTGTCAGACGCGTGTTTGAATGAGTACTTGACATACGATAAATGAAGCTAGAAGCCTGTGTCGCTATTAGGTGATATGTAAAGCGATAAACACAAGCAACTCACCAAGCCACCACAATTCCCGCACATGACAATAAACGCCGACGCGATAGCGCGTTTATAGCTAGGACCAAAAGTGCCACTGTACCAAGGTAGGAGTCCAGCAGAGACGACATTGCTTCCTCCGACCATGAGGAAGAGACTAAAGAAGCGAGCGCCAGCAGCTACCTGTGGAGGGATAGCCATAATGATAATGAATCCTACAGCTGCGACGACGAGACCGCCAGCAGAGAACCATCCACGCTGCTGTATCTTATCAGACCAGAAAGCAGCAGCTAGAGCGCAAATGATGCCGAACACGTAAACTGGCGCAGTGAGAAGATGAGATTCAGCGACATCGAAGTCCCCCAATTCGGATATGATGGTCGGTATCCATGTGCTCAACACGTATAGCAGACTGCCATTAACGTAGTTGATGAGTGCGAACATGTATAACTTTGCGTCTTTGAAAAGTGTCTTGCACTGCGTCCATGTGAAAGGCACGTTCTCCTCAGCGTCCATGCCCTGATGAAGAGACAGATAGCGCAGCCAGACTTGACGCTCGCTTTCACTGAGTATTTTGGACTCACTAGGGAAGTTTTGGATAAAGAAGAAAGAAGCTACTGCAACAACAAAGCTGAGTAGACCTTCGATGATGTATATCCACCGCCAGCCATTCAGCCCGCCAACTCCTCTCATCAATGCTAAAACATAGCTGAAAATGCCGCCGAACGCACCCGCTACTTGTGAGCCGAGGTAGACGACTTTGCAAGATTTAGCAGTGAATACTTGGGTAAGATGACCTGCTCACTTGTGATTCTCTTGCCCTGCTGATGACGTGGATACCCTGAACGACTAGTGAGCAGTGCTCTGTATGCGCAAGGTCGAGCACACGCACATGCTGTGAGGATGAGGATCATTGCGGGGAAAAGACCTTTGTCAGTCAGTCAGAAGACAGTAGTGTAAGATATCTTCTCAGCTCACCTCCTTCGGTCAGACCTAGAAACCATCGAACAGCGAGTAGGCCAGAGTAGTTCTGTGAATCGAAGTGAGAGGGGTGCAAGGGGACTACATGCTGACGGACCTGGACTATGCCAGTGAGAGTGCATACCACTGCCCAGCCAACAGCCATTAGTGGGACGGAAATCTGCGGACCAATTTTCTTAGTGAGCATATTCCATGGGATCTGGCAGGTGTGAGGGGAAGAAAAAGTGGTGCGAAGACCAGCGTACCTCCGATGCGATCTGCATTGATTAGAGAGCGTTCTAAGCACCAGACCCAACTCACATAAGAGACATAGAAAACAGTGAGACATATCTCGAACTGATAGCCCGACTGTGAGGGGTGAGATGCGGCAAGCAGCGGCGCGCAATCAACGCACGATCTTCGTATCCTCCAGCAGACCTTCCAGCTTAGCCTGACCTATGTTGACTCTATCGAGGAAGTTGACGCAGAAGAGGAAGAACAAAGCGGGGATGATAGTCCAATCTAGACGTCTAGATAACTTCCGTATGAGATTAGCTTCATCACTGGGCTCCTCGCTGCTATCTCTGTATCTGAATTCATCGATATCCTCTTTCACTTTGCTCGAGTTGTCAGTGATAGCGCTGTGCGTGACGCGTATCTGCGACTGAAAGAGCTGCGCTGGAGTGTGTCTATCTGAGTGATCGTCGAATTCGCTCATCGTGATAAGTAATGATGGACTACTTTCTACGCATACGCATCGTTTGGAATGGATGGTGTGTTTGGAATGGAGGAATGAAGGGCGCTAAAGTGGGCAAGGGAGTGAAGGGTGGTTGATAAGACTGTGTGGCGTACTGTAAGCTTGATAAGTTTATACATGGAAGTGTGTTTTGAGTGATACAAGTTCTTTCTGCTCGCTGTGAGAAGGAGGAGTGAGTGTGAGCGGGATAGACGCACCTCTGCTACAACTACTGCTGCATTTCTTCATCCTTAGGGGCGACTGGGGCTTCGTCTGCTTCTTTGCTGCTGTGTGTGAGCCAGTGATTGAATTGTAAGTACTACAACTTACAGCCACAATACATTGTTGCAGCTTGGGATTCCTGGTTAGCCTAAAACGTTGGATAGGAGGACTCCCACCGTATAAAGACCTCTCCTAATGCACCATTCGACTTGTTGTTCTGGAATTCCTCCGTGTTGGCGAGCTGGGAGAGTGAGATGCGTAGAGATGAGAGATGCTGTACGCACCTGCAAGTTCATGTAGTTATCCACGGACACGAGGAATCCCTTGTAATCCAATCCCCATTTGAGCCTGACTTGTACTGCTTTACCCGTAAGATCGTTGAGGAACGGGCGCGGATTCACTGGCTGGACCTTGAGCGGTGTGTTAATATGATTACGCTATATCACGTACACCACCCACGCTCATATTTGTATCCTCCCCTCGTGGACGTTGCTCCGATAGAATTATTTTGAACCACGACCGTCACCACAGCGGCGTAGATAATAAATGAGCGACGACGAGAAGAATATTCCAACCAGCAGCTCCTTCGATGATGACCTCACGCTGCCTAAAGCAACGGCAGAGAAGTTGATCAAGGGTGAGAATTGAGGTTGCTATCGATTGAGCGATTTGGCTGATAATTGGTGATAGAAATGCTGCCACCAGAGCTTACAATCGCCAAAGAGACACGTGACTTGCTCATTGAATGCTGCGTTGGTGAGTTCACCGCTGACATTTCAAGCACCCTACTAACTTCAATACTTCAAGAATTCATTCACCTTGTTTCTTCAGAAGCCAACGAGGCATGCGAGCAAGACAGCAAGAAGACCATTTCACCAGAACACGTGGTCTCAGCACTCAAGACACTCGGTTTCGAGACATACCTCAAGGACATGGAGGAGGTTCTCAGGGATCACAAGGCACAAGCAAAGGTGAAAAGCGCGTGGGACAAGGAGAGGAAGGGTTCTCGATTGGCCGCTTCGGGTATGACAGAGGAGCAGCTCCTCGCGCAACAGGAAGAACTCTTCGCAGCTTCAAAGGCTCGTATGGAGGCCAGTACGCAGCCGGAGTAAGTTTCAATTCAACGTGAACGTGATAGCAAACCCAATCGCATAAATACGCCACACTACCACTTGTAATGTATTCGCTGTTGTATAAATCGTTGAGGTATTCAATTTGGTCATCAACTTGGCTTAGTACACCACCCTCTTTACACTTTCGATGCACCACCTTGTATCAAGACAAAGTCGCGCTTATCGAGACCAAACTTGATGACATCCCCAGTCATTATCTCGTAGTATCGCGACACGGGTATTTCCTTGTCATTGACTTGTGTGCCATTGGTTGATTCCAAATCGAGCAAGAATGGTCTATTTTGTGTATGTTTAGAATACCGTTGTCTAGGTACAGCTTAGCTTCACTCACTTGACTTGCTCGGACACGTCTCCGAATTCATTCTTGCTTCGTATAACACGGAACTGTATCACCGCGTGCTGCTTGGAGATGGATGCATGCGCGACGTGGTAATCAGCAACGGCGGCATCCTTGCCGAAGAGATAGCAGCTCTGTCTATCAAGCGCGAGTGAATCTGATGATGTGAAGGTGTAAGCAATTGATGCTACTTCTAGTCATCCAAACCACCCACCTGACTGGTCTTCCCCGCTGAAAACGAACAATCTCCAATCATCCGCGCTATTCGGCTTACGCGCCTCAGGTGGTTCGTGATACTTAAGGACAGTGCCATTGACCGTCTTGCTCTCAGCAGCGAGCAGACCAGAATTTGAGAAATCGGGTTTATATGCGGGTGGAGGTCGTTTTTCGGAGGGGGAAGCAGAACGGCGTGGAGAGCGTGGAGAGCGTGATGAACGAGGTCTCAGTGAGCGGGATCTTCTCTTATAATCCCTTCTATTCCTATCATCGTATCTATCTCTACGTTCATCTCTGCTGCCGCTAGAATTCCTATGACGTGATTCGTTCTCCTCTTCCTCCTCTTCCCGGGATATATCCTCCATAACATCGCGATAGAAATCACGAGCATACGTATTCATCCATATCTTCTCTCTGGCTCTCTCGTCGCTGATGTCTTCCCTCATGTTGGTTGTGCCGGAACAAATTGCTTCCAAATTAATTTGCGGGTTGTTCGCATTTAACCATGACCCAAACAACTCCAAATTCGTATGGCTTCTCGCCTGCGGATGAGCGTAAGCTGGTGTGGAAGCTCGATTTCCGCTTGATTCCCATCCTCGGTCTTCTCTGTAAGTGCGCGATCCCGAAGAGGAAGGAAGAGGCTAAGAGCGCGTAGACTTGATATCTTTCATCGATAGGTGAGAGTGGCTATAGATTTTATTTACATGGCTCATTCCCCGCTTAGAGTTAATGTGAATCACTCGTTTGCGCCAATCAACACCCACTCATTTCCAAACAGATCGGACAAGCCAAAGTGGCTGGAATGGTCACCGACCTCGGTATGACCTCACACCAATTCCAAATAGCCAACACCATCTTCTTCGCTACTTATGTGGGTTTGCTCGACGGCACGGAGAAACTCATTGTCTAACATTGGCATTGCGCAGGTAGCATTCGAAGTGCGTGAGAAGTGATACTGGTCGTTTCTCGCTCACGCAACACAGATTATCGGAAATTTGCTCGTCAAGCGATTCAGGCCGAGTCGCATTCTGCCAGTCATGATCACGTGCGTGGGAGACTAGGGATGACAGCAGCGTCGCTCACACTCGCTGCAGTCTTTGGAGTGCCATTCTTATCGGACAAGCCTTTGTCAAGAACGCTGGCCATCTGTACACGACGAGAGTGAGTGTAGCATGGCTGCGTGGCCAGCGCTCATGGCTGTATTAGGTACTTCTCGGTGTCTTTGAAGCCGGTCTCTTCCCGGGTAAGCAACCAAATCCACTCTTATACACAACCTAAAACAACACAAGGCGCTATCTACATCATCTCGCTCTACTACCCGCGTCAAGAGCAAGCCTTGCGCATGGGCTTCCTCTTCTCTGCCTGCGTTCTCGCCGGTGCGTTCGGTGGTGTCCTCGCGTACGGATTGTCGCGTATCCGCGGTGCAGGATTGGAGGGTGTGAGTGATGTATCCAGATCATAATGCACTACTGACTGAACATCGCTCAAGTGGCGCTACATCTATCTCATCGAAGGCTGTATCTCGATCGCTATCGGTATCGCGTCCTTCTTCCTCGTAGTCGATTTACCCGAAACTGCCAATTTTCTTTCAGAGAAAGAGCGCGGCTTCGTGATGCACCGTATCAAGCAAGGTCAGGGTGCATTATCACTCGACGTCAAGTTCTCTTGGTCGCATGTATGGTCAGCGTTCCTTGATTTCAAGCTGTACATGTTCGCTACGCTCTATTTCATGATGGGTGCGCTCCTCTACGCGTTGTCCACATTCGCGCCTTTCATTATCTCACAACTCGGTGACTGGACACAGGCAGAGTCGCAGCTCCTCACCGTGCCCCCATTCGCTGCCGGTTTCATCACTACTGTTGCATCGGCATATATCAGCGACAGGACAGGCAAGCGTGGTCCTATCATCATTGTGGGCAGTTTCGTCTCCCTTATTGGATACATCCTCGTACTTGTCATTCCGGACCATGCACCAGGAGTGAGTTGACGACCTTTTTTAATGCACAGCTCCTTACACTCCACACAGGCTAAGTACTTCTCTCTCTTCGTCATGGTCGCTGGCTTCTCGCCCGCTGCCGCGTCAGTCCTCGCATGGGGTGCGGGCTCGTTCGGTCCTACATATAAGCGCGGTATCACGCAGGGCGTAATCATGTCGTGCGTTGCCATGTCTCTTTTGATCGACACACAATCTCACGCTATTCACACAGATCAGGTAACACTGCAGGTATCTTATCCAGTTTCCTCTACCCAGACTCTGACAAGCCCGACTTCATCATCGGGCACTCGACATCTGCAGCGTTCAGTTTCTGCACGCTGGTGCTCGCCGCGGTGCTCTACTTCATCCTCAGACGCGAGAATAAGCAGAGGGACAGGAAGTATGGCACGCTGGACGAGATCTATGCCATCATCAACGAGCAGGGCGGCAGCGGCGTAGAAAAGACATACACGCCAGAGAAGGATGTGGAAGATGTAGATGCCAGAGCTGCTGTGACGACTAGGAATGAGTTCGTAGATCTCCCGCCTGTCTTGTTAGAGACATTCGGGTTGCACGGATACAGCAGGGACGAGATAGCGGGGTTGGGTGACAAGCACCCTATGTTCAGATATTTGTGTTAGAGAAGACACACAACGCTACGTTTCTATATAGTAATTTGCACTTTCATATCTTATAGCAGTCTAATATACACGATAAGCATAATGACTAATTGGTGTAATTAAGAGTGTGTATATGCGAATAGTACAGGGTGTTTACGCTTGCGCCTGCTTCTGCTTGCGCTTACGCTTTGGTTACATCTGAGAAGAGTGTCTAAGGTGGGAGAGCGAATATGACTATTGGATTAGTCGCTGTAGAAAGCTTGGTCAGCGTCGTTAGATGCTCATACTCCGCACTCACTTAAGAATGGATTGGTTGAAGTCAGCCAGAGGTGCAAGTTCCTTTGTATCGACGAGCTTGAACTAGCGGAGGTGTGCGCGTCAGCGAAGTGTGCAAGAAGATTAAGACAGCAAGAAGCTATCACGTACCTCGTGTATGAAGAGCAAGAAATGTCTGTAATTAGTGTTGAGGTGTGCTTAGGGCGATGTGTCAGCACTGTATAAATCCCTCTTTCAAACACCTCCCACACACCTTCAATTCCCAGCGCGACCATTACCTCGAAATGCGAGTTATAGATATGCGCATAGACGCGGAACAGTCTGCGGAATAGATCCTTAGCGATGCTAGAGAAATTCCTTGGAAACGCGACACCCAATTTGGATGGAAAGTAAGCCTCGTTGTCTATGATGCTCTGTATCCAATTGAGCAAGTTATCTACGTATTCAGGAGCGCTGAGTCTTGTGAGACGTTTAGGCGCGCCTGATTGTGCACCAGCTCCGTACGATGGCTGTGCCCATTGATATTCGTATCGCGGACCAGCAGACATGATAGGGCACTGTGGTGGGTGAGAAAGACTTGGCTGTGAAGAACACTCCACTTACATTCTTAAGCGTACAGAAATCATTCACGCAGCCATAAAGCATATTGAGGTGGTTGAAGAAATCAACGCAGTGGATCGCTATCCATTCATCCGAGTCTTCGCCTTGTGGTAATTTAACAGCTTCTGCGAGGTTTCCAGACCCCAGTGTAGCCTCAGCATATTTCTTGAGCTTGAAAACTTGTAAGCTATGGCTCTGCTCTCTCACTCCAATGCAACTCACTTGGAACTGCTTCGTGCCTTCGACTGCTCTCCGTGGCTTGAATGTGCGTTGTGGTATTTTGTTAGGCGACGTTATGCTGAGATATGTGCTCATTTGTCTCGTCGCTGTCTTCGCTGTGGTGATCGTTTGGTGATGAGGTTTATGAGATCAGTGATGGACGCGTGGGTTGACGCGTATTTTAACTCAAATTTGGTAAATGCAATTGGTAATTTATGGTACAACTCTATTAGATACACGTGTTAGTCTACTTGTAATGCTGCTGTATGGTTTGGTTGTGTGTGGGTATGTCAATGTCTGATTCTAGATCCGCGTCATTGTCTCTATCGTTAGGCTGTTCTATCTCCTTCCCCTTATTCTCCTTGTTCTCTTTGCTCTTGCCAATAATCCTCCTCTTGCGTCGCGGCGGCACCTTTCCAGTACTGCTTAAGTCATCCCGACAGTCAAACACCATCCTCCTCACTCCGTGGAACCGCTCGACGCGATTCCAGTTCTCGTGTTTGCGGAATTTGCCGCGCAGCTCCTGCCACACACGCAGTACCATCGTTTTGTCTTGAAACACAGTGAAGAAGGTGGACAGGATAGTGAGTGTTTGTCTGGGTGATGGTGATAAGCTACGGCTCTTGTCAAGCAGGATGATATTGCGACCCTTGATTATTGCAAACGAGGTTTGGTCTAGGAAGTATGTGTGCAGCTGGAGGAGCAGGTGCCGTCGCTGTTCGATAGTCTGCTGAGTAGTCGTCTTGCACACCTCATAGAGGGTGATGTAGGTGTTAAGGGGCACAGCCAATGGCTGGAACGTTTCTAGACGGCTTTTCATTCGCGTCTTCTCTTTGCTATCGCTAGCCAGTCTGTCGATCAGCGCATCTGAATCCACCAGATCGCGTAAGATGTTGAAACATGTGCTGAGCTCACCAGCTTCAGCTGCCTTCTGCATGATGACGAGGTACGCAGGCGTCAGTGGTCTATTGAGGCTGGGCAGACCATCGTAATTGGAGAGAGAGAAGATAGGATGCGTCGATGATTTAGGTGAGCCAGGTGGGCTATTTCGACTGAAATTACTTGCAACGCCGAAGAATGATCTATTCCATTCCTCTAGTAGTACCATAGCGTCTATAACGTTGTTGCCGTACGAAGACAGCTCACCTTCTAGGAGCAGGCAAATGATTTTGAAGAGAATATGCCGCAGCTGGCCGTCATCGTAGAGGCCGTGGTTGATGTGCTTGAATACGCGGTTTAAGTAGCCGAACTTGTTGGAAGACTGGAACATATGTACGACCACAACTCTATAGTCGAAGTCGAGCTTGAGCGCTTGGAGCCTATCGAAGAGCTGATGATAGAGCTGCTTGTTGGGAAGCTTCGCAGCCAGCGCCAGCAAGTCAACTAAGTTAGATTGCTTGTATTCCTCGCTAAAGAGCTCAAAAGATTCGTCAATAGCGCCAACGCGCGAGAGGTGTGTGAGGTCTCTGAGATCCTTGTAATTTGGCTTGTCGAGTTTGCTATAAAGGAAGCTGGCCAGTTCAATGCTCCGTTTATTTACCGGTCTGAGCCTCGTTGTAGCTTTGAACAGTCTTCTCAGTTCGAATGAGTTGAGATGGTTGTGGTTGATTGCTTGCAGTGCCAGCAGCGGTGCTTTTATATTGTGGAGGTTGTTCATGACGCTGTAAAAATGCAGTTTGGATTGCAGCGGTGTGCAGCTCGGCAGAGATCTGGCTGCAGCGGGGAGATGAGAGATAGCAGATACAAACAACACCAATACTCACGGCCCAGATTAAATAATTTGAAAAGATTCATTCATTTACTCGTCTGCCTGGCTTTGTGACTTGGAAGTTGACCACCAACTCGTCTTTATCCGTAAAATGGACATGGACACAAATAATTTGATTTTATTCATCTCCAAGTTTATCCTCGACAGGCTCAACGACGACGAGCAGCCTCAGCCCGCGACGCCGTCCAATTCCCCGCAAACGCAGGCGTGTTACAATTCCCTCAACAATCCATCCACGCTACAGCTCTTCCAGGCCAAATCTATCCCCTCTATCAGCATACAGAATTATCTCATAAGGATTCTCAGGTACTGCCCTTCCACCAACGAAGTTTTCATCAGCCTCATCATCTACTTTGATAGAATGAAGCTGCTATCGTCGCTGTTCACGATAAACAACTACAACATCCACAGACTCATCATCGCCGGAATAACAGTCTCCTCCAAGTTCTTCTCCGACATTTTCTACACTAATTCTAGGTATGCCAAGGTCAGTGTGGGGTTTTCTCGGATCTTTTTCACCACGCTGATTGCTGTACAGGTCGGTGGATTACCCCTATCAGAGCTTAATCAGCTCGAGCTACATTTCCTTCTCCTCAACGACTTCAACCTCGTCATTCACCAATCAGAACTAGACTCTTACACACAAAAACTTCTCGCCGTATCTATAGACTAAAGTGGAGCATAGACCCACTACCCATTTGCAGACCTCACTTGCACACTACACTGCACTGCACACTGCACATATACAACGCTACAAACGCTACACTAATCACGCTAATCATCCCAACGCTATACCACTTGCATCGTTTAGTCTACATACTTTGTACCATAAACTGTCCATCGACGTCCATTTCCCTATCCAGCGTGTTAAGCTGGCTCATATCCTCCTCGCTAATCTGTACATTGAGGCTCTCCAAATTTTCCTTCTGTCTAGCCTCGTTGCTGGACTTTGGTAGGGGTATGATACCCTTGTTCAAGAGCCACGCAAGCATGATCTGGGCATTGGTAGCGCTATGCTTTTTTGCAATCTTACCGATCGCGTCATCCGACAACGTGCGACATCTAGCGAGCGGGCAGTAAGCCTGGACAGCGATATCATGCTTCTGACACCATTGCACGACCTCATCATTAGAATGCATGGTGTGTACTTCCACCTGATTCACTACGGGTGTGTATCTAGGCTGGCTTTGCAGGAGTTCCTCTAGATGGCCGACACCGTAGTTGGATACACCCAACGACTTGATCTTGCCTTCATCGACCAGACTGGAGAGCTCCTCGTACGCACCAAGCCTCACACTCTTGCCTCCGCTTGGTGAGTGCACGAGCACCAGATCCCAATATCCTACTTTGGCATCTTGCAGCGACTCGAGTACGGATTGACGTGCGTTGCGCACTGTGCCTGTCCATGGATCAACTTTGGAGATGAGGAAGAGGTCCTCCCGTGGTATTCCAGAGTCGCGAACGCCTTGGCCGAATTCTCGATGGTTGTGGTAGAAGCAAGCTGTGTCTAGCGCTCTGTACCCCAAGCGTGCAGCTGTCGCGATTGACTCAGCATTGCGGTTGAGATAAGTGCCTAGACCGATTACTGGGTGGTGTACGCCATTGCTCAGTTTTATCGTTGACGAGGCTGTTAATTTGCTCATGACTGTGTGGCGACGAGAACGATTATCTTCCACTTATCGCACTGCTCCAATTGCAATGATGTCAGCTCAGATTGGGTGATGAAGGGGGGTGTAAAAGTAATGTGGGTGTTTGATGCACCATTTATTGAAATTAAGTGCAAACCATGACTCGACTCTTTTCTCTGTTGGTAGATTTGTCCAGCAAATTTTCAGAATATCTAAATTTTTGTGGTTTTTTGTTTGTATGTGCGATACACCCAACGCACTCACGTCACGAGAAAAAATTCTCCGATGGCGCAATTGGCTAGCGCGTTCGACTGTTAATCGAGAGGTTGGTGGTTCGAGCCCACCTCGGAGAGGGTTTTTTTGCAACTGCAAAGAATCAATGAAAATTTTGATTTTGAATTTTACTCAAACGAAAGACGACGATAAAATGGCTGTGTACAAAAAAAAAAAAAAATAGAAACGAAATAATGTGGTGTTATTTGAATTTTCGAAAGTAGCTGTAGTAGAAAAGTTGAATTGAGGGGAGTAGTTGAATAGCTGGCGTCAGGCATACTGCCACATCAGCTCATCTGAGAGTGCTTCTGATGCCAGACTCGCGGTATCCGATCGGGACACACTTCTGAGCGTTCTTGAGTGGAGAGAGAGGCATACTGACCAAGCGGGAGGTTGCGAGAGGTCCTCTGGTGAAGACGTACTTGTAACGAGGGAGAGTGTTAGCTTGAGGTGGCGATACAGCAATGCGCTCGGTACGCTGTGCCAGTGTCTCCGTCTCTGCGGTAAGCTTTGGGGGAGCAGGTGGCTCAGGAGTGCGAGCGATGCGCTTGGCCTTCCTGATGGTCGCAGGAGAGAGCATCGTGCCAGGGTTGTGCATGAAGGTGCTGCGAGCACTGTCCTCGACATCGCTGACGTCGAAGTCCTCCTCATCCTCGCTCTCATCCTCGCTCTCGCATTCCCACTCGCCCTCGCTGTCGCTGTCTGAGTCGTCGACTAGCTGCTTCTTCTTGCCCTTGCCATTAGCCTTGCCTTTGCCTTTGCCTTTGCGACTGCGCGTGTTGCAGTGCACACCGCCCTCGTAGTTGGCCTTAAGTGGCATCTTGAGGAAGAGGTCGAACTGTCGATGACGCAATCAGCCAGATAGGCATGCGCTCAATCAAAGCTGACTCACTCTGTCTTGGGGTACTGAGTAGAGCAGCTTGTAGAACAGCGGACACTGCTCTGATGAGGAGTCTTGGGACACGCGCGGACATTGGTGGCCGGTTTCGAAGTAGAGCTGGTTGCCCTTCATGAAAGTACCTTCTGCGTCGGATGAGGGATAGAAGTTGGTGTACGCCGTGAGTGCTTCTCCGAGCTGCCATTCTGTCAGTGACGTTGGTAGTAGAAACACTGACACACCATCTCTTTGTCGTAGACTTCGAGACCGTGTCTGTCTTCACAGCAGAAACGATAGCCAGTGTCGGGAGTGAGGGCGAAGCTGTAACGGTTTCAGTCTTGTGAAGTCGTCCACGAACAACTCACGTTAACGCTTTCAACAGGAAGTCATTTTTGCCCTGAGATTGGTTAGGAGGGATGTTGGAGATGGCTAGCACCCACGATATACACTGAGTCTGCCACTTTGAGGATGATGTTGTCCAGGTTCACCTTGATGGCTGATACCAGTGGCGGCAACGACGCGGTGGGGGCTGGTCTACGCTGAGTGGGGGACTTTGGGGAACGGCTTTTGGTCTTGCGAGCTGACTGCGGCTTGCTAGAGGTGACAGAGCCCGCTGAGGAAGCGGAGGAGCTGGGTGAGGAGCTAGAGGGGATTGGCTTTTGTAAGCCTGGTTTGTTGTGCGGCGTTGATCTGAGAATGGCCATTGTTTGCAGTTCTAGATTTGTCTTGGTGTTGGTGGTCAAGAGAGAGTGACTCTGGCGCCCCTTTTATGGCCCCGCACTTCTCATGTCCAGTATTGGCAGTTTTGGTTTGATTTCGCAAAAACCTTCCTTTTTGGGAATGCATGGGATTTTTATTTGCCGGACGTGGTCTGCAGTGTGTCTGCGTGCTGCTGGTATGCTTTTTGTACGCATCTTCAACTGTCACCGGTCGTCCACGTTTACTGTTTCAATATCAAGCGTCGAATCGATGATTGTATCAAATACTATGAGATAATAACACGGCAATCGCGTCTATCGCCGACCTTGCTAAAGCCACCACTCTCCCGCCCCTCGCGCACTTCGCCTCTTCGTACCCCCAGAGTCGCAGCACGAGCAGACGACATCGATGCGAGGGATGCGCGTCAATGGTATAGCTGTTCTAAATAAGAGCGAGAATTACTGCACTACCATTTTAGCTCAAAAAGTATATAACTTCAAGCTCATCAACACCTCATCTCAGAGCTAGGGTTATCTAGGGTTACGAAAGTGTTCGAGAAACAAAAAGATGTGCACACACTGGGATTCGAACCCAGGACGCCTGAGGCATCACGAAGCTTGTAGAAGCCTGAACGTGACGGAATACCACTATCCGATATGTGCCGTTGAGCTATTGCTCGATGATCTCACCGTTGAGGTGTGCTAATATATACGTATGCGTTGCCTTCAAAGCGAAGTATGAGATTAAGTACCCGCATCGATTTGAACAAAGCTTTAGGTCTGTGTACGTGATTTTTGGCAGTTCTCCGCTCACTGACGAGGGCTCAAATCGCAAATGATGTCACTATGGCAAAGTCGGCGATATTTCAAGAAATAAGGGGAAAAGAGAGCTCGAAAGAATCGTCAGAGAAATGTGCAGCTTTGAGTAGTATTTCACGTAGGTTACTCACTTGCACACCCCTCCATAGGCTCCCGAAACGGTGCACTCACCACACAACTCGTATTAAGATGGTAGTTCATAATGAACCTGAGTAGTGTATGATGCACGTGAACGTGAATAAATAAGTACACATGAATTCTATAATATATAATAAAATGCAAGCATAACAACTCACTTGCCACGTCTCCTCGGCTGAGCATTAACGCTATCGATTTCCGATTTCGAGATATTAAGCATACCATTCCTGAACGATCCCACACCCATACCGAGACCCTTAGATCTTTTATTATCGCGATCAGCGTTGACAGACCCGAAAGCGCGTTTCGTAGCTTTGCTTTTACCTTGAGCGCCTTCATAGAGATGTTTAAGGGATTTATCATAGATACCCATATCTTTAGCGCGCTGTAACTCTATCTTCTTCATATCCTTATCATGTTTCTCGAGACCGGTACGCACTGCGCCGGATGCCTTCTTGTGCTCAGACTTCTTTAGCTGGGACGCTCCACTCCCTATTGCCGCCTTCCCGGCTATCTCTAGCAAGCGTCCCTCGTACATTCGCATACGATCACCAGCACTCATCTTGCTTGTGTGCTCGCGCGATGTGAACAACTGCGAATGAAGTAACTGCTCGAGCTCCTTGTCGTGTTGCAGATTGGTGCGGTCGACTTCACTCATCTCTGGTCCACCACCGCTCTTCCCACGCTGCTTCGACGCCGTGCCTGTCGATGGACCGTTCTGTACTTTGTTGACTTTGGAGGACTGTGATACTTGGGGTTAGTGATGCTAAGATAGCAAGATTCAACCCCACCATAAAGGCCTTCTGGGCACGCTTGCCGTCCCTGTCGCGTGTACTGGCAGTCACTGATCCTGGCTGCTCGCCAAAGACGACGACCTGGGGCTGCTTTTGTTTCTGCTTTTGTTTAGATTGCGCATCTGACAGCCCGTCCACACTCTGCTTCCCCTTCCCCTTGGTCGCTGAAGCGTGGCTCCTGCCTACGCTGAAGAGATCTTCTACCTCGTCAGCGGTGGTGGTATGAGCTGGAGTAGCGGAAGTAGAAGCCGCCAGTATATCATCATCGCTATCGAAGCTCTCCGCGTCGCTGTGGCCATCGTCGTCGTCGTTGTCGTCGCTCTGGTTAGATGGCAGCTCGTCAGCGAACTGGGACTGCTGGTGCGCATAGAGGGCTTTTAGTGCTGCAGCCTTATAATCCTCGTCGTCCGACATGTTGCCGAGTGACTTAAATAAATTCAAGAAGATGGTAGTTAAGTGGGTAGAAGTGATGAGAGAAGACAATCTACTCCCTCTCTACATTCTACCATCATGGCAAACTCAGATTCGGAGCCAGACTTTATGGACGACGCATTCCTAACGCAGGCCACTGAGCTCGAGGATAAGGAGAAGCGCGGTCGTGGTGGATTGACGTATGGGGAGATGCGACTACAGGCGTTGAAACAGAGCGAGGATAAGAACATGGCGGGTAGGATAATCTCCAAGAAGCAGCGGGAGCGTGAGCGTATTGAGGAAGGACTTGAGCGCAATATCATCGACGAGGCTGAAGCTGAGGCTGAGGGAGTGAGAGAGGGTGAGAGGGAGAAGAGGGAGAGAGACGTCAACGAGAAGCGCGATGACACACTCCACTCCCAACCCACCGCTGCTCCCAACAAGGCGCTCAACATGATGAAGAAGATGGGTTTCAAACCGGGCCAGGCACTCGGCAAGCGCAAGGCGGACGGGGATGAAGAAAGCGGTGACAGCGGTGGCGATCAGAAGAAGGCGGAAACAGAACACGCCAACTCTACTCTCAACGACGCGCATGCCACCAAGAAAGCACACACAGCAACACCCACGACGCAGCCCATCAAGCCGTATTTCCTACAGGGGCGATCTGGTATCGGTGTGCAGCGAGTGGTATCGCGTAAAGAGATCAGCGAAGCGGCGGCAGCTTCTCAAGCATTGAACGAGACGCAGACTGATTTCCGTGTGCGGAAGACGCTCGAGGCGCGTTCATGCAAAGCTGAAGGAGTGTTGAAGGCGTTACGCACTACGATCCGTAATGCCGATGAGGAGTCAGAGCTGAAGGTTGATTTCAATGTGTTTTGGATCAATCCATTCGATATTGAGACATATCCGTCTTTCCTAGACTCGGATGAGCAGCCGCCTGCACTGGACAACTCTACACAGGCGCAGGCGCAGGTGCTTAAGGAACAGATGCAGCGCGATCAGCTGTCCACGCAGGAGATTGATAGGGAGGATGTAACGGCGACGACGGTACCAGACTTACCCGCTTCAGTGGATCAGGAGGTCGTGCAGCAGTGCAGAGACTTTATCAGGCTGGATGTGAGTAGCGCTAGCGTCGTGATTGCTCACAATGCTCATCTACTCAACGCAGCCTATCACGCGTCTTAAATTCACGCACCAGTATGCGCGCGACGTGCATCATTACTGCATCTGGTGGTGAGATTGCTTTTTGCGAGAGAGTGTGCACCTAATAACGCGCTACAGCGGCTGCAAATACGAATCAGAGCAAGACCTGAATGCAAATTGTCCGGGAGAAGATGAGGATGATCACTAGTCCGTGTAATACAACACTGTACAACGCTGTATAATTAGAATGTATAATACTTATTACAATAATCGTACAAATCTACTCTTGGGAATGCGATCTACAACCCAAACGCGTCAACGAGCTGATCAGCCTCTTTTTCAATGAGATGGTACGTCGCGACATCCGAGCTTTTCTTGACTCTCTCCACTGGTACTTGTCGATTCAGGTTGAGTCTCCTTCTCGCCTCGTTGGTGATGTTGAGTGCTTTGATGGAGGTGACGAGAGCTTTCTGGGGAATGACTATGGGTTTGATGAGGTTGATCGCGTCTGGAGCGTGCGAGTAGTGCTTGTTGGGTCTGACTGCTAGAGTGTACACGGAGAGCGCGGTGAGAACTAAGTAGCTGAGCACTGTCAACGAGTTCGCGAGCTATTGGGCGACATTAGTTTCGACGAAAAAGCACGTATGATCACCCACGATAATCGGAGGAAAGTTGGGATTGGGACGTGTATCGTAAGCCACCAAAGCGGCATAATGAGCGACGAAGGTCGCTGCGAGTGTGATGAGGAGTGGTTTGCGGAGGTGCAATTTATGCTGAAGCTGCGTGTAGCAAAGGAGGACAGCGAAAGTGAGTATGTAAGGTGCGATAGTGCCACTGAAAGATTCGAGGCTGTGAATACGATAGTCAGCTAGCAAGTATTGTGTATGAGACACCCCACGCACGCGAAATCCAGTCCACTCTGCGGAGAGCACCACGTGCACTGCCTCGCAGCTCTGTCGCCGTATCTGACATACTGCAGTCTCAGGTCGAAGCTGTTGAGACGGGAGAAGAACTGGGACAGGGCGTGGTCGCCGTGTTGGTTATACACCTTATCTAGCAGCGCTTGTGAAGCGTTGATCGGGAGCTTGGAGAAGATGTTCTCGGCTGTCAGAGCCACCTTGACCATCTTGACGAGGTTGAATAAGATGATGGACGCGGCTATGCTCAGCGCCTTGCGCGATTTTGCCGTCGTTTCGAGACGCTAGCGGGGATCGTGAGACGTGGTTACGCGTACACGCTTCGCATCTCACTTTGAAGGACTCCTTGCTGTGGAATTCGCAGAGTCTGCGACACGCCGCGATGAGCCTGGGCGCGAAGGCGGGGAGGAGGAGGAGGACGACTTGGGATGGAATTAGATATAATCACTATCAACATATGCCCTCCCACTCGTTAGAATAGATTGCCGCGAGATGTCAATCATCGATGTCACTGATCAAGAGAGGAAAGCGGGAGATGGAAGTTCACCAATAAAATTACAAATACAAAATCAAGCGCTAGTCTACGCTCCTCTATTGAGCTGCTCCTCCGCGTCCTCCACCGAGTGTAATCCTGGTGCCGCGTTGCTATCAGTACCGAAGAGGGCATCTCTAACGATCTGATCTCTCTCAGAGAGGTTCTGGAGGCCAGATTCACGCCATTGGAGTGGTTCACCGAATTCGTCTGTGCTGTAACTACCTCTACGAATTTCTTCTGTATGGTATGACCCTATAGATTTCTGCAGCGGTTTGCTATTCGTCGTGTTGTTCTCCTTGACGAATCTGATGCTATTCAAATGCTGCGGCAGGCCTGGGTTGCTGTTGGTGAGCGTGCTGTTGATGGCTTCTGGGATCTCTGAGCTGCTGAGGAAGCTGCCTGATTGGTTGAACAGCGTGATGAGGCTACGCTTGTAATTCTCAGTCAATGGCGCTATCGTTGTCGTGTTCGCTATTCTCTGCAACTTTGCGAAAGTATTCCTCATCGTTGGCTGGAGAGAGAGAGGAGAAGACGCCGTTGGATCACAACTTCCATCTCCAAATTTCAAAATGTCGCTGAATTTACTCCAAAATGCTTTCAGGAGCTCTTGCAGGATAAGCAACGCATCCAAAGGCATCCGCTTCGCTTCGTATCAGCCGTTAGCTGGTGGGTGATGATACTCCATCTACACAGACGCTAACAAAATCCACCGTAGACGCCAAAGCGTATCCATTCTCTAAGCAGGTCATTATCCCACAGACTCCACCTTCCTCCATCCCTCCAAAGGACGCACCGCTCAACACGCTCGGAAGACTGAACCACCAGCTCAAATACAGCTCAGAATCGAGCAAATTCTACCCACTTTTCTCCCGTAGAGGTCCAGTCAAGTCTAGAATACCGCCTAGCTCCGTAATCACAGTCACGTATTTCAACAATCCAGAGAAGACACATACAGCCACATTCGCAGGTGTGTTGATAGGCGTCAGGAGACGCAACAACGACATTACCATAAGACTGCGCAATGTCATCATGAAACTAGGCGTAGAGCAGATATTCAGTCTCGGCAGTGGACTCGTGAAGGACATACAGGTGCTCAAGCGCGGCAAAATGCACAGATCAAAGATTTACTGGGTCAGAGACCAGCCTAAGGCGTTGCAGAAGATGGCTAGTGGTATACAGTCGCGTAACAAGTAGTGTACAGTTGTTATCGATTTGCGTTTACTTCTTTTTACTTCTTTTTCTTCTCAGTCTATAACCAAACAATACCTACCTCCTCCTGCCACCTTGCGCACCCTGTGCGCCCTTGCTCTGTCTCTGTCTCAGCTTCTGCTGCCTCTTGCTCTCGCCGCTGTCAGCGCCGTCGCTCGGCTGCGAAGACATAGCGTCGCGCATGCGTCCCGCCGCTGGGAGGAGATAAGGAATGACGAAGCTAGCGACCTTGAAGAGAGCGAACGCAGGTACCTGAGTAGTCTAGTAAGCGGAGTCTGCTGCACACCAAGCAAGAAGACATACAATGATCAACATCCACCAAAGCAGACCGCCGAAGAAGCCAGTCATGGCTAAGCAGATCCAAGTGATGTAGACGATATCCCACATATGCTCAATCAGTCCACCCTCCCCACTGAGGTCTTCTCCCGATGAGATGATCTGGCCCTTATCCGAGAAGACAGGCTTGCCCCAACGTGCTAGGAGTATAGAGCATACTAAGCCAGGCGTGGTGAGGACTAGCGCCGTGACTGAGAAATGCTTCCTTCCTAGGAAATGATTGCTTATCGCATGCAGAAGCACCATGAGTACATTTCCAATCTGCAGCAGCTGTATAGATTTCTGATTGCTCGTAGTTGTCTTTTTCTGAGAAGCGTTCGCCTGTTCAAAAATCAGTTCAACAATTTATTCCCTTCTCTACTCTCAAACCGACCATCACCGTTTCAAAGCAACAAAGCAACAGCGATGGTACGCACGCCCAATTATTTGCCAGCCAATCCATGGGTAGAGCAGGCGCACAGACACGGTATTCCGCTATCTGCGTCTGGCAAGCTCCTCGAGGCTGCCATACCCAAGAGAATGCGCGTATCTACGAGCCAGAGTGTGTAACCGTGTAGAAGAGATGAACGCGTCTAATGAGGCTATCCAGTTATTGACAGATTGTTGGCGACAGACGCTGGTCGCGACAAGCTCTTCGTACGGTTCTTATCTCCCATCTTCTGCTCTTTCTGATTGGCGAACTACTAGAAAATAATCCAGTACTCAATAAAACTCTATCTATGGCGCTCCAAGTCCAATCCAACGCTGTCGAGCACCGCTAAAGCGTGGCTGCCATATCTCAAGAACTGTGCGTCAGGATTATCGACGACGAGGTGAGCGTGGAGTGTCTAGTCAACAACACAACGAAAATGCTCACAAAACGATATTAAGAAAATGTCTCATTCTCTTCGCTTGGAAGCGAGCCATACCGGATCTATACCACATGGTAACACAGCCAAAGCAACCAGCCGCTACATTCACAGAAGCGGTAAAGCGTCGCCTCTCTCTCCTATCCGCTATAGTCCAAATCCCCAACTCCATCGCTGACGATTTCTACTGCGCGTCCCGCATCGGTTTGGTCAGCAGCAAGACGGGCGCTTTAGCTGAGAAATACGGCGCTCTGTTCTGGTGGACAGACACTTTCCTTCAGCTCAATATTGGGGCTATCAATGAAGTACACTCCACGACACACATACGTAAATTGCAGACACGTCTCGAAAATTTTCAACAGAGTCTAGACGATATAGCGAGAGGGGGTGCAGCCACACCTTCGAAAGAGTACACACTTGGTGATGAGACTCTAGGCGCTTATCTGCGTACTGATGCTGATATACGCAAAGCGGAGAGCACGCAGTCGTGGGCGAGACTGTCTATGGTGAAGCTCGTCTGTGATTTCATCTTTGTTTGTGAGTAGGGAAGTTGCGCAAGAAGCACGACTAACATGTAACCCACAGCATACGACGTCTTCGGATTCAGCCGCGGCAAGGAAGGGACACAGGCTGTTGTAGGTCTCATCGCTGGCTTGCTGAGTGGAATGAAGTTATGGGACAAGCATTACACCAGTCTGGCTAAGCCATTGTCATAGCATGATGCATACATATACCCTATCTATCTCACACGTAAAAACCTCGATTGTGACGACATGAATGCTCCTTATCACCTGCGCTCATGAGCAGTCAGCGATATGCTGCCATCAGGCTGTACAAAGAACTGCACCGGCTAGGTCGGGATTGTGGGTGACTTGTGTTGTCTTGAGGATCGCTCACCCAATTCCCCTCAGATCCCAACCCCAAGTACGAGTTCCATCGCAAGTTGCGGAGCATGTACGAGAGTGAGTTTATGCATTCTGCAGGTAAATTGCCACAGCTCACGCCACTCAGAAAACAGTCACCTCACAGACCCACACGAGATTGAGCAGAAGCTCGCACTGGGCGAGTACATCAAACGGGAGACGCTCTCGCTCATCTCGCTCGCCAAGTACCGAGAGATGAAGCGGCGGTATGGCTAGCAAGCAATATTAGCACAGTAATGAATTGTATTTGTACATTATATATCTCTGCCATTCCCATCACAAGCCAATCCAGGTCTTCGCGCTAGCCAGCCACGATTTCGGAGTTTCGATGAGTGCAGCACTGCTATTGCTATTGCTATTGCTATTGAATCGCTCATCCACCTCCTTCTCCAGCTCCTTCACTCTCTGCTCCATTTCTTGCTCCAGACGCTGCTTGTAGAGATGCGACCAAGTCACTTGCAGTCCCTTGGGCGGAGTTAGAAAGTTGGGAAACGGCTATACGCTGACTTCACCCACATAGTACACTATCATGGCCACAACGCCGATACGTAGCATAGCTGGGTATATTTCGCGGTACACTGCTTTGTGTCGAGAACTAGCTTCCGAAGAGGCATAAGTCCTGCGTGTACTCTGCACAGTCTGTTCAATTATCCGTCTATGAGTGGCAGCCGCGCTCCTCGCTACACTCCTCGTGATCATCGTTGATTGTAGAGACAAGCGAGGCACAGAGCAGAGCAGAGCACACTTTGTACGCCTAATGGAATAAAAAGTTTCGACTAATTACAAATGATTGCTTAGTTTGAAAAGAATGTAACAGCGTAAAGAACTTAGTTAGTTACTCTTCACCGCTCACTGCAGCGTGTCTTCGAGATAGACATAATCGAACTTGAAGTCATTCTTCTTGCGCTCGCACCAAGTGCCTTCCCAATCAAAGTAGATATAGGCTCCCTGTTCGTAATCGTCTGTGATCTGGTTAGGTTCGCTGTGTCGCTGGAACCATGTCAGATACTGTTTGTGGAACCTCCAACTCTGTTTCTTGAGTTCGCGAGCAGCGAGGTATTGTTGGTAGGTGCCTTGCATATAGTAGAAGATGTAGAACAGAGTGTCTGTCTCCAGTCTTGAGAATAAGCTTGGATGCTCCAGATCCTTCTTGGGTACTTGAGGGTAGTAGGACGGCGAGGACCATGCGTTCTTTGGTACATAGTAGCGCGGTCTGTCTGCATCACTCGCTTCAGGCATGCCTGCCATACTCGATTCAAGTGCATCATGTAGTCTGTTAGGCGTGTTGCTCCTAGATTTCTGTTTCGCAGTCTCAAACGACGTAGCGAGATCGGACAGAACATATGGAAGTCCATTCGAATTGCTATTGCTGTTGCTGTTGCTTTGCGACGATTGCTGCTGCACCTGCTCGTCTGATATCGTACTCTGCAATACTGGTGGAGACTGTGGTACTTGAGAGTCTTGTTGCGGCGTGCTCAATTCATCGCCATCACCAACATCTCTCTTCACTACCTGTTCTACTACATCTTCGCCTCCCACTGCTTGTGCAGACGTGTTGGTCACTGCGTTCGCTGCTGCTGTTGCATACTTTATCGTAGGTGGTGCAGGCACTGGTTTTGCCGCTTGCTCTGCTGGTGACTGCGTCGTCTTGGCTATAGGTTGTTGGTTGAAATTTGGTGCTGGAATTGCGCCGCTATTGCTACTATCTGGTGAAGTGATTGACGATTTCTTTGTCTTCTTTGGAGTGCTAGTACCAGTCATATCCTCATCCATTGAAGATTTCTTAGACGGCTTCGTTGGTGGTACTGCTGCTGGCGTTGCTTGCGCAGGTGGCTGCACAGCCTCGTCTGTCACCGATATAGAATCATGCTCAGACGCTTGCTCATCGATAGCCTGACTGTTCGCTGCACCCATACCATACATCTGCTCTTCTTCATCGAGGTTGAGTTCGTCATATATACCATCATCCTCTTCGAATTCCTCCTCAGCGTTGCTCTCGACAAAGTACTGTATATCGTCTTTGATGTTGTTAATCTGGTCCACGCTAAGCTGGTCATTCTCGAGCAGTCTCAGCGTCAATTCTAGCCTGGAGATGTGCCAATTCCGACGCTCATTGTGCTCCTCCAATTCAGAAACTCTCTCTTGCGTAGCACTTGACTTTTTGCTTCGCTTGGAAGTAGCTCCACTCAGCTGCTCAATTTCTGCCTCTGTGGTTTCTATCTGCCGACTGAGCTCATCGACGAATTGACCCAACCAGTTGGAACACTCGTGCTTGACCTGATCTTTTGGATCTAGCCTCGTAGCAGCTATAAGACCTTCCTTGGAGAAAGCCTTTGTTTTGATCTCCTTCTCGCAAGCTTTAAAGCGTTCCATTTGCTGTGAATGGTTTGAGCATTTCTCCTTATACAACGCAACGCTCGTCACTCACCGTTTCTATCACTTTCCTCGAGTTCATCAGTTCAGATTTGTCCTTGATGTCGCTCGAGCTTATCCACGTCTTTATGGAATCACGCATCCGCTGAAGCTTTTTGCTGTGATTGCTGGGTGAGCGAGAGGAATAAGCGGGAGATGGTGACTGACATCTGCGTCTTGAGATCAACTTCGAGCTTCTCCTTCTGCGTTTGGTTGTTTGACGTCTTTGGTGGTTATGAGCCGTGTACTCGTAATTGAGGAGATACGCACTTGGAGCTTCTCGTACATGCTCTCAAACAGCTCAACGCCTTCAGACACCTTCTTCAACGTCCTGTCTACTTCTGTCAATAGCTTTCGCTGTGCCATGGTCGTTGTCGGTGGTTAAGCTGTGATGAGGCTGAGATTGCTCGAGATTACTTGTTTCGTCACTTTTATTTTCTGTTTATGGGGAACGTATAGTGTATTCCTATACGCAGGCTATATGCATCTCTCGCCTTGTGCTCCCTTCCGCGCTCGTTATCGCGGCGGTTATGTGGGATGTGGATGCGGCGCAGAGCGTGGTGCATGTACACTACACTCAACGTATTCTCCCATAGAATAATCTCATTTGGCCTGTCACAACTCAATTCTGACACAAGTCACCTCGTGCCGTGGCTGATCTGCACCGTGGATGCAAATGATGCTACGCTAGGCAAGTCGCTGGCAAACGCCAGTAGTATTACAGCGCTAGCAGAAAGCCTTGCACAGCTTTAACATCTCCCGCTACACCTCAAGTCTATTCACACAAAGCACGCGTACTACGTACGATATACGCGGGTGAGCTTTGTATGACAGCAGTATATCAAACATAATGTGAAATCATTGTATTTCATGACGCGCTTAATGCTCGTCTCTTTTGAACAGCCCAGCTCCTCTCGCCACAGCCTCCGCTCACTCCACCTCATGTCATTCACTCAATGATGCAGCTACAGAGCTCTAAAGCCACAGTAAAACTCCTACAGCTTGTCGATATCATAAAAAGCTAAAAAAAGCAATATTTGATTTAAAAAGCTAAAAAAAAAAACATGCTTCGGGGCGGAATCGAACCACCATTTCGGGATTTCGCCAACTTGATTGGCTCATAACGTCAAATTATGAGACCCATGTACTAACCGTTATACTACCGAAGCATATCACATGTTAGAAGATGATGCCAAATCGAGGCGGAAGCCCTCTTCACGCCAGTGGAGATGATGGAAGTCGTTTTCAAAATGCGTAGATACAAATGCAATATATGTTCGATGTGAAGAGTATTGTGCAGTCAACTCTGCTATTCCAGTGTGGTTGTGTGCTACCTCAATGCCAATTGCGTGAGTGCGCGTTGCTCAGAAGCTTCGTTGAAGAGATAGATCTA